>QLOH01000900.1:0-279406 GCA_026901365.1 Sesbania bispinosa | reverse complement strand
AAAAAAAAAAAAACCTTAGACCTAGAGCTGGTGGAATGGTCACCTTTGGTGGAAATCAGCAAGGGAAGATCATTGGAATAGGGACTGTAGGTATATCTCCTTCATCCTTATTAAAAATGTACTCCTTGTGGAAGGACTACAACACAATTTACTGAGCATAAGTCAATTATGTGACAGTGGTTATGTGGTATCCTTTACTAAGGAAGGATGCATAGTCAAAGACTCCTCTGAGCAAATCCTCTTTACTGCTAAGAGACACAGCAATGTGTACAAAATTGATCTAGAGGATCTAGCAAGTCAAAATGTAAAGTGTTTTATTTCTGTTGAAGATGAAAAACAGATTTGGCATCAAAGACTTGGGCATGCCAGCTTGAGATTAATCTCAAAATTAGCAAAACACAATCTTGTTAAAGGATTGCCCAAGCTTTCATACAAATCTGACATTTTATGTGAAAGCTGTCTAAAAGGGAAACAAACAAGACACTCTTTTAAGAGTAAAGATGTTGTTTCAACTAGCAGACCACTAGAACTTTTACACATTGACTTGTTTGGTCCTATTAGAACAGAAAGTCTTAGTGGTAAGAAATATGGTTTGGTCATTGTTGATGACTATTCTAGATTTACTTGGGTGTTATTCCTAAGAAGCAAGGATGAGACTTTTAGGAATTTCACAGTATTCTGCAAGAAGGTACAGAATGAGAAAGGATTCTGTATTTCTGTTATCAGAAGTGATCATGGTGGAGAGTTTGAGAATGCAAACTTTCAAATGTTCTGTGATGAGAATGGGATCTCACACAATTTCTCTGTGGCTAGAACACCTCAACAGAATGGGGTTGTTGAGAGAAAGAACAGAAGTTTGCAAGAGATGGCAAGGACCATGCTCAACTCATGCAGCTTACCAAGAACCTTCTGGGCAGAAGCTGTTAGCACAACATGTTACCTTCAAAACAGAATATTGGTAAGACCAATTCTGAAAAAGACTGCCTATGAACTGTGGAAAGGAAGAAAACCCAATATATCATATTTCCACACCTTTGGATGTGAATGTTTTATACTCAACACCAAGGATGATCTTGGAAAATTTGATGCAAAGTCTGATAAAGGATTTTTCATTGGATATTCTGAAACATCTAAAGCCTATAGAGTGTATAACTCTAGAACTTTAACTGTTGAAGAAACTATTCATGTTAAATTCAATGATAACAAAGAGACTGATAGGGAACTATCAGATCTAGAGGATGATTTTGCAGGAATGGAGCTGAATGACCACAACAGCTCGAAGGATGAGCAGCTGTCTGAAGTACCTACTGTTACTAAACCTCTTCAGACAAATGTTGAGTCTCAAACAGAACAAACAGATGTATACCTCTCAGAAACCTGACTGGAAATACAAATCACATCATCCTAAAGAGCAAATCATTGGCAGCACTTCAGAAGGAGTTAAGACAAGATCAAAATTCAAGATTCTGATATTTGCTCTCCTATCTGAAATAGAGCCAAGGAACATTGATGAAGCTCTGCATGATGAAGGGTGGATCCTAGCCATGCAAGAAGAGCTGAATCAGTTTGCTAGGAGTGATGTCTGGACCCTTGTTCCTAAACCCCATGGGAAAACTATTATTGGAACCAAATGGGTGTTCAGAAACAAGCTGTCTGAAGAAGGCAAGGTAGTCAGAAACAAGGCAAGATTAGTTGCTCAAGGATACAACCAGCAAGAAGGTATTGATTTCACTGAAACCTTTGCCCCAGTGGCCAGGTTAGAAGCAATTAGAATTCTTTTATCTTATGCTGTAAATAATGGCATCAAGCTATATCAAATGGATGTTAAAAGTGCCTTCCTCAATGGTCTCATTGAAGAAGAAGTCTTTGTTAGACAACCCCCTGGTTTTGAAGATATTGCTTTTCCTGAACATGTTTTCAAACTCAAAAAGGCTCTCTATGGTCTGAAACAAGCCCCAAGAGCTTGGTATGACAGATTGAGCAGTTTTCTAATCTCAAATGGTTTTGAAAGAGGAAAAGTGGATACAACTCTTTTTAGAAAACAGTCAACAAAGATCTTATACTTGTTCAGATATATGTTGATGACATTATCTTTGGTTCAACTAACTCTTCATTATGCAAGGAGTTTTCAGAGTTAATGCAATCAGAATTTGAAATGAGTTTAATGGGTGAACTAAAATTTTTCTTAGGACTTCAGATTAAGCAAGATTCTGATTGTATATGGATCCATCAAGAAAAATATACAAAGGAAATGCTTAAGAAGTTTAACTTACATGATTGCAAACCCATGCCAACTCCAATGCATCCCTCTGCATCTTTAATAAAGATGAGAAGGAAGAACCAGTGAATCAGACTTTGTATAGAGGAATGATTGGATCATTACTATATCTAACAGCAAGCAGACCTGACATAATGTTCAGGTGTATGTCTGGTGCTAGACTTTCAAATCTGATCCAAGGAGTACTCACTACAAAGCTGTAAAAAGGATTTTCAGATATCTTAAAGGTACTACTAATCTTGGTCTGTGCTATAAGAAAAGTAAGGATGGGCAGGTTAATAGGTTACTGTGATGCTGATTTTGCTGGAGATAGAATTGAAAGAAAAAGCACTAGTGGTGGATGTCATTTTTTGGAGAAAATATGATTAGCTGGTCAAGTAAAGGCAAAGCACAATTGCCTTATCAACAGCTGAAGCAGAATACATCTAAGGCAGCCAGTTGTTTGCTCACAGTTGTTATGGGGTGAAGTATCAGTTAGAAGATTTTAACATTACTATATTTGCTATACCTGTTTTGTGTGATAATACAAGTGCTATTAATCTGTCTAAAAATCCCATTCAACATTCTAGGGCTAAACATATAGAAATAAAACATCATTTCATTAGAGACTATGTTCAGAAAGGTGTTTTGATATTCAGTTTATTGATACAGAGCATCAATGGGCTGATATATTCACAAAACCTCTGACTGAAGATAGATTTAAGTTCATTAGAAATAATCTGAACATACATGCATTTTTGTGTGTGTGATCTGATTGTATCTGAAATTTCAGCTTGTCTGAAACAAGTACTTGTCTGAAATTTTGGTTGTCTGAAATCTATATGGGTGTCTGAAATCTGTCACTTGTCTGAAGTAAACAAATGACGTGGCTTTATGAGACGGTTTAATTCCATTTATTTGTCTTTCCACTTCGCACGTTTCCTATGTCTGCGCACCCAGTAAATGCCATCATTGCTTTATGGATCTTAAATACGGAAGCTAGTGGGTCACAGAACTTCACTCTTCACGATCAGTAGTCATCTTGAGATCCTTCTTCTACAAGAATTCTTTTTCTCTCAAGTTCTTCAGAAAAACTCTCCAATGGCCCCTAAGAAATCTGCTGGAAGCAATATCGTGAAAACTAAGGGTGTAGCTGGAGGATCTTCAATCTCTGGGAATGGACTTGTTTGCTGAGTTCGAGTGCAGCTGGGTGGACTCAATATTTCAATCACAACTTGACCAGTGGCATGAGCAAAGTGTGCTGGGATTTCTGGGCGACTGCCAGAGGAATACCCAATCTCAGGGTATCTACACTAGCATCAAGGCCACAGTACGTGGTATTCCTGTCTTCGTTGATGAAGATATCATTGCTCACATTCTGTGAAGTCAGAACTGAAGGAGCTGTATTCACTCCTGGCTGGGAAGCAAGAAATTGAGGACAGAAGCAGTTCACTGAGTTTCTGTTATGGCACCTCTGAACCAGTAAGCTTGGATTGCAAGCATATGTCAGACAGGCTAGGGTTTTGCATGCCATCTTAAGATGCTCTATAATCCCTAAAAATGGAAGCAGAAACCATGTTTCTGAGTTTGAAAGATTTTGTCTGATTCAACCTACTGCAGAAGAAGAAGAGTGAACCTCCCCAACATCATAATTACCACATGCAGAAGCGTCTCAGAGACTCTGCTGGGAGCTTCCCTCACAATGCCATCATCACCAAAATCTTGCCTTGCATTTCAAAGTTCCCATTTGAAAGGCTTTTTTGATCGCCTTTTCACAACCTATGTTTGGTGATCAAACCTCAAGAGCATGGGAGTAAAGTTGACTCCAAGACCTCCCTCTCTGTCCTTGAGGAGAGCCTTCTTCTTGAGAAAGCTGCAAGAAGGCAGACAACAATGGAGGGTTCTTGAGAACGAACTCAGAGGAGTACATAAGAAGGCATGAGTTCAAGCCATCACAACCCTCTCCTCAGGCAAAATTGAAGAAGAAGCTACCTGTAAGGAGTGCTGCTAAGGTAGCATCTGCATCTGGGCAGAGTCAGGTGTCTGAACCTGTTCAGAAGGCATCACAAAGGCCATCTGAAATTGTGGGTCAATGTCTGAACCTGTACAGACTCCACAGGAGGCAGAAGAAACTGATGTAGTCATAGCTGAGCCATTGGCTGCGTGCCCATCTGATCCTGAACTCATTCAGGTGGCAGCTGGCTACTGCTTTGGAGCAGAGGAGCTGGAGAAGAAAGCAGAACAAGAAAAGACTGATAGAGCTATTGCTATTGCTTCACAATTGGCCTATGCTGAAGATGATAGGCAAGCAACCATAGCTGAGGGAGCAAAGAAAAGGAAGAGGTCAAGTGCACCTCAGAGAAGGAGAACCAAAGGCAAGCTACTTCAGACTGCACCTGAACCTAGGGTGACTAGAAGTATTGCCTCTCAGCTGACAGTCAAACAAAAAAAAAAAAAAAAAAAAAAAAAAAAAAAAACCGGAAAAAGGAAAAGATGAAGCTGAGAGTATCAAAACTTTGTAAAGCTCAACATACTTCAAAAGGAAAAGGGAAGAAAAACAGCACAAAGGGAGAAGGAAGAAGCAAAGGCAAAAGAATCTGAGGTAACCAAGCCTCTCTACAAGAGAATTAAAGTGAGATTTGATAATGTAACTCCTTCACCACCCTCCTCACCAGAAAAACAACACCTCATCAACCCTCACAACCATTCACCACCCACCTTCACCCAAAAACCCTATCACCTATAAACCAACCATCTTCACCTCTATCACACCCATCACCACCTCCACAAACAGAAACCAACCCTCTGAACCTTCCAAACCCTCTGAACCTACCCTCACCACAACCTTCAGAGAATCAACTCTCTGAGCCCACATTACCTTCCCCACAAATCCATGACCCTGCTCTAATACCACTCCTACCTTCATCACCTCCACCTCCTACACCTTCTCTGGAAGAAGAGCTCTCTGTTGAAGAAGAGCAAGTGCTTGCTGATCCCTGCTCACTGCCCAAGTTTAGCACCCTGTCTGAAGAGCTACAGTATTTCAGATCAGCACCAGCTGTATCCTTGCATCCTGGCTTAATCAGGAGAAACTGCTGCTGAAGTAAGGAATCAATACAGTGCTTCTTCAGGTGGATTAGACAAGATCAGGAAGGGCGTCCCTCTTGCACATATTTGGGCTCCCATCAATCCATTCTCAAATGATTCCCTGAGGCTGGTCTAATGATGAATGGAGCTTTGTGAGGCAGCTGAACACCTGAGGTCTGAGCTGTTTCAGAGGGATCTGCACAAGGGAGTTGGGATGAGAGGCTACAGGCCCCCCTAGAACTTGTTCCAATCAGGCCAACCACCAAAATCTTGGTATGAAACCTGCTAGAATAGTTCCTAGATATCCCTTACTGGAAGAGAAATTCACAAGAAGCTAAAAGCTATTCAAAGAAAAACTCACCTGTGTCTGAAGTGATGAGTCCATCAGAGTGGGACATCTTTACCAGAATTCATCACAAATCTAGGAGGAGGCCTGGATCATCTACTTCAAGATTGGATGTGGTTTCTCTTACTGGAAGATCAGAGAAGAAGTTTGGATCTTCTTCTGGGATCAACTGGTCCTGATGCTGATTCTGGTGTTGGACTTGGAAAGGCAACCACTGTCAATATCATTATATGAGAGATCACTTTCCCCCACCTGCTGGACTCTTTCAATGAAGATTGGGTTCTGCTGAATCCTATTGGCACCTTCTTTTGCCCTGTGTTCAGCCCATCTGACTACAGCTTACAGCCAGGATTTGGAGTGCTTAGATTTGTTTGCCCCTACATCCAGCTCATCTTTTATGAATCTGAGCAAGACTTGGCTAAGGAAAATCTAAAGTTGAAGTCCAAAGTGCAGAAACTTTGAAAAGAAGTGTGCTGATCAAGAACAGAAGACTAAGCATCTGATTGCTCAACAAGAACAGATTCTTCAAGAACCAGCAGCTTATCAGATCTGGTCAGCAAAGACTTGAAAACCTCAGTGGAAGCTGCAATAACAAAGGCCAAGGACGACTTGATTTCCTTTCTCACTGAGGCCTTACTGAAGAAGAAAGATTAGACTGTTCATTTTAGCCATTGTCTTTTGTTTATGCTTATGACAAGTGTCTGATTGTTTGTTTCTTTATCTGAACATTCCCATCTATATACAATCAGTGGCTTTTTCTCATCCTTTTATGAGTGCATTGTTCTCATTATGCTATATGTTCTATATGCATTTATTGCTCTGTTCCTGTTTAGCTCTGATATTCCCTTTTGATTGATGCCAAAAGAGGGAGTATTAAAATCTAACAAAATCTGAATCTGAAGTAATTACAGGACTCAGGGGGAAGTATATAAGAAATTGATTTTTGATCAGATCAGTTTAAGAGATCACCATCTGAGGGGGAGTTATCTATACTTTTATCTTTAAAACTCCTTTCAGATTTATGTATTTTAAACAATTTGTCATCATTAAAAAGGGGGAGAATGTTGAGTCTCAAAAATATCATAAAAGAAAATATGATGTTTAAGACAACTCAATTCCCAAGTTTTAATGCTTAACAAATTTGAGTTAAAATATTTATCATAGATACATATATGCTTTAATGATTTATCTATGATTTCAGCAAGAGTCACTATGAGCCTACATAAAAAGACTAAGTGTTGAAGTTGTCTGACGAAGCAGAACTCGTCTGAAGAGTTGAAGCTGTCTGAAGTAGCTCAACCCGTCTGAAGTATCAGTGCCGTCTGAAGTCTCACTTATGACGTGGCACTCTCTGCTGAAGCGTGTGAAGACTTTTCTGAACCTCTGCTGCACGTACCTTTTCAAACACGATTATAGCAAGGAACACAGAGACCTTTCCTGGTGATTTTGAATTTCATACACCACTAAGGAAATCTCTGCAACGCAGCCTCTGCAACAACATTTGTAGCAGCCTTAATACAAGAGAAACCTTGTATCGTGTCAGAGATATCAGAGCTCTCAGAAGCATGTCTCACAACGGATTAAATAACATTTAATGCTATATCTAAACGGTGGTTTTTCAACGGATTAAAATTTGGGTATAAATACCCCTCTATGAAGACCATCAAGAACAAGAAGAAAACGAAAGAAGAAAAGTGAGAAAATCAACATACAAGAAAGCCAAGAGAAACATCACGCTACAAGTTTTACTCTGTAAAAACTCTCTGATAAAATTCGCTGTACACATTTGTATATCCTGAGCATACCTCAGAATTTTATTGTACATTGTATTCGTTGAGCTTCAAACTTGTATAGTTTAAAAGCTTAAACTCCTTTCTCTGTAAACTCATTTTAGAGCCTGGAGAGGCTTGGTTGATAAAAGAATACTTGATTTTAGAGCCTGGAGAGGCTTGGTTGATAAAAGAATACTTGATTTTAGAGCCTGGAGAGGCTTGGTTGATAAAAGAATACTTGATTGTAGAGCCTGAAGAGGCTGTGACTGTAAAAGAATACTTGATTGTAGAGCCTGAAAAGGCTTGACTGTAAAAGAATACTTGATTGTAGAGCCTGAAGAGGCTTGACTGTAAAAGAATACTTGTAATCTTGAAAGATTAAAAGAAAATCCAAGTGCTAGTTGGCATTGGGACTGGACGTAGCTCACAGTGGTAGTGAGTGAACCAGGATAAATTCCTTGGCTAAGTTTTCTTACCCTTATCTCTTGTTAATTCTTTTTATACTAATCAAGGGGTTAGAGTAATCAATCTGATATTCTATAAAGGCACAAAAACATCTTTTAACATCAGTATTTTTGGCCGTCTGAAAACTTTAGACAGTCCTTGAAGAGCCTGTCTGAAATTTGTGTTTTTTAAACACCTGTTTGCGAAAAGCTTTCTAAAATATTCAGAAACACTATTCAACCCCCCCTTTTAGTGTTTCCCTGTGTTCCCTACAACTCCATATTCTTGTATCTGGACCTAGACTTACTCTTGCTCTTCTCTCTACCACCCTTCGGTTCCTTTTTCTGACTTCTCCCCCTGTTTTCAGTGACAAGCACCTCAGACTGAGATGAAGAACCTTGTGCCTTCCTTCTCATCTCTTCATTAAGAGCACCACTCTTTGCTACTTGCAAAGAAACAACACCATTAGAGGCCGAGTTGGTAATAGAAACCCGAAATGTCTCCCAAGACTCAGGTAAAGTGTTCAGTAGCCATAGTCCCAAAACTTCATCATCAAATTTGATACCTATTCCTGATAACTGATCTAGGAGCCCTTGAAATTCATTCAAGTGATCTGAAATGGAAGAACTCTCCCTGTACCTCAAATTCATCAGACAATTTAACAAATACAATTTATTATTCCCTGATTTAGAAGCATACAGGGACTCAATTTTCTCCCACAAAGTTCAAGCATGTGTCTCATTAGCAATGTGATTATAAATATTGTCTTCTACAAGTTTTCCGAATAAAACACACACATGTTGGTGTTCAAAGTCCCAGTCTTCTTCAGACATAGAATCTGACTTCTAAGTAGCAAAGACAGGAAGATGCATTTTCTTCACAAATAACATGGTCTTCATCTTGCCCTTCCACAAGTGATAATTAGTGTAATTCAAAGCAACCATTTTAGTATTTGCCTCCATCATTCAAGCAAGTTAAAACAGCCCCAAAACCAAAGTCAAAGAGCTCTGATGCCACTCTGATGTGGGAAACAACACAATAACAATACAAAGCACACTCAAAAAGTTAATGCATCGAAAATAAATCCCCCTAACTTGCAAGAATCTATAAAGAGCAACAACAAATGAACAACAATAGCAAATCACCAAAATCACAAACAAAGACACCAAGATTTTAACGTGGAAAACCCCTCAAAGTAAGGGTAAAAACCACAGGTCGTCCAGATAAAAGAAATAGCTCCACTATGGTCAACAAAGGGTACAAAAAAGTCTCAATCAAGTGCACAAACAATGCTAACACCCAGCCAAACAACAAAGCAGTAAGCTTACAAGTAGAGAAAAAGGAGGATGAAAAACCCCAAATACACAACTACTGTGCGAACTGAATATCTCCCAACTTAGACTTTGTATCAACGATCCAACCGTTCAGAATGAAGAACCAGATGTTTCAAACCTGATTTCAAATTTTCAGTCCGATCCAATGGTGAACGAATATGCAGCAGCAGTTTATAGTTGCAGCTTTGTGTAAAAATGAAAATGACTTTCTCTCTTTCTCTATTAGTGCTTGGTGTTCTCTTTGACTTCAGACCTTCCCTTTTTCCCTCTTTCTGACTTCAGACCCCTCTCCACTTAGTTAAGTGAGACATCAAGTGACTTCTCAATTTGGGCCTTTTCTCCAAATAGGAGGGGAGTCCAATACCCAACACAAACTACTGTTTGATGGCCAGTATTTCATATCATTCAGTTAACTTATCCGTTATACAATTTTACCAAACACACTATAAATCGAATATATTGTCTTAACTCATTCACAAAAAAATATTAATAAAACATTTTGACTTCACTCAAAATTAAAATTCACAAAGTTGCACCCTTTTTTAAATCACAGTTTCTAAAAAATCATATTGTGACCATAATTCTCAACTTCAAATATTTCAAATTATTTCTTATATCCAATATATCCATCCTAAACTCCTATTTATTTGAAAAAGAAATTTGTGGATGTTATACATAAAAGAGAAATTCACAGAAAAAGTGAATTGTCATAATTAAACAAAATTAAGGAATTAAATTTAATTAAAAATAAAAATTATACGGTAGTCAATATAAATAGACAAAAATGATATTGTATTAAAAATTAATGTGAAGGTAATATTAATAAAAAAAATATATAATTAATAACCCTAAAGTTTCATTCTTTTACAAATAGGCACCATTAAACTTTTATTTTATCATAATTAATCCTTAAACTTTGTTATTGTTGCAATAGGTTCTTTTAATTAATATGAAGTACACTACTAAAAAAACTGTAACTAGAGATTATTACAGAGGGAAAATTCCCTCACTAACTAGTAAGTTAATAAGGGATTACAAATCCATCTTTAATTAGGAAGGGCTCATAAATCCCTGGAAATTACAAGTTCCTCACTAAATAGCGAGGGATTTGTAATTCTCTCCCTAACTAAAGATGAATCTGTAATCACTTATTAACTCCCTAGTTAGAGAGGAATTTTTTTTTCACTAACTAGAGAGGTAATAAGGGATTGCAAATAATCTTTTATTAGGGAGAGAATCACAAATTCATCTCTAATTAGAGGAGGAATTAAGAATCCCTCGCAAAATATAGAGGAAATTGAAAATCCCCTCCCTAAATAGAGAAGGAAATGTTCCCTCTCTTAAATATTGTTAATTAACTTAGTTAGGAAAATTGTGATGGATTTCTTAAAGAGACAATAAATTTGTCACAAATTCCCTCTCTAAATATTTAATGGAAGCCTGGAGAGGATTTAGTGATGGAAGTTTAGAGAGAGATATATTCCCTCTCTAAAAAAGGGGTCAAATATGTTTGTGATCCATGTAAAATAAGCGAGTTTTACTTTTAGTCCCTATAAAAAAAATTTAGTAAAGCATCCTCCCAAATTTTTTTTTTGTAATTACTCCTTCCCTTCAATTGGCGTGTGTTAAGTGTTGATGTTGCACATTCTCTCTTAAGGGTCCATTATTGTATTTCCGACGATCTTAAACCGCCAGAACATTGCTAGTGACAGCTAGAAACACACCCTTCCTATTTCCCCCACTCCCCTCTTCTCCCCTTCCCCCCTTCTCCCTTCCCGCAAAAACTACCCACCCACCCACCATTTTCCCCACCCCTGCAACCCACCCCTTCTCCCTTCTCGCAAAAACATTGCTGCTGATATTGTTCCGTTCATAGTGACTCACCTTGGTAACAACTCAAAAGTTACGGGGTCACATTTGAGAAGCAAAGCTCTCATGACTTTACTTAGCATGGTCAATGATGAAGAAAGCCGGGTCATAGTCAATAACAAATGAATCCAACACTCATCCCTGCAATGCGCTTGAAGCTCACACACAGCAAAACTCCGCTAATATGTAGTATATTATATTTCAGCAACACCAAAATACACAGCAATTACCATCTACTATTAAAAACCCCCACTCTCTGTTTCACCATCAAATAATAACAGAACCTCCTCCTTTGTTTCTTTTTCTTCATTTCCTCTCTGTCTATATATATGTTCATATATTTATCTATCTCTATTGTGTAACCACTATATTATTATGATTAATCAACAACAAAAAAAAGGTTATATATATTTTGTTTCTATCTCACTTTCTCTCAGTTTCACGTCACCTTTGTCTCTTTTCTCTATCTATCTTTTCTGGGCACAAGAAAGAACCAGGAAGAAAGCACAAGAAAGAACCAAGATTGTTATAAGTAACAAAAAACTCTTACAGAGTAATATTTCAATCACATGATAAAGCTTCTCCTCTATCTAACATTTGAAAACATTATGAGAAAAGAGAGTACAAGTAACACTAAGGCAAAAAAAGTAACAAGTAACAGTAACAAATGGAAGTATGATTTTGTTGTTTGTAAGAAGGGAGCAGCTATCTTTGTTTGTGGGTGGATCACAGGGGTGGGTGGATAGGTAGATTTTACGGGAAGGGAGAAGCTGGACGGGGAGAAAATGGAGTGGGGAAATGGTAGGGGTGTGTGTCTGGCGGTCACAATTAGTGTTACATTTAGGAGAGAGAAAATATACCACATCAGCACTTGTACACGATAATTGAAGGGAGGGACTACAAACAAAACCCACCTATTTTACGGGGATTAAAAACATATTTTACACATTACTTTTTAGTAGTGTCAAAATAATTAACAAAACTAGTATAGAACTCATTGGATTTTATGTTTAAAATATTAAAATTATATAAAAAAAACTTTTAAAAAATATAAAAAAAGTCATAAATTAAAACATCATATCATCATATTTCACTTATAGAATTTTAAATATGTTTAAATTTGACCGAATTCAAAAATAAAAAAATAAAAAATTTTATTCTTTTACGTGTTTTTAATATTTTAACACACACAAAATCTTGAAATTAAGATTAATTATAGTAATTATTTAATTTTATATTATTATTGAAATGAGAGTTTGATTCCAGGTGAACAGAGATCAGTAGAGTTCCATTCTGCGCTATGCTCTGACACTCACTATTGTCTGTCTTTTAATCAATGGGTGGCGACATTTACTTGGTGGTGAATGACTATAAAGCTAATTATACGGTATGGATTGGCAAGAGGGATCAACCCATTCCCAATACTGCTGTAGCTGCTCTCAGATTGGACTATTCCGGTGCATTGCAAATAACCCAAACGGAGAAATTGGTATTCCTTCATCTTCCTCCGCGTCATGATAGCAAAAAAACAGTAGCCACCTTGCTGGATTCTGGCAACTTTGTTGTGCGACAATTTTACTCCAATGGATCCAAGAGATTGTGTTGGCAAAGCTTTGATCATCCCATCGACGTTCTGCTTCCAGGAATGAAGTTAGGTGTTAATCACAAAGCAGGGGGAAAGACGTGGTCATTGCTCTCATATTTTCTTCCTCATACACCAGCCTCAGGTAATGAATGAAAACTTGCATTAAGCTTATTTGTATATATGACGAGTTTAATTTAGCGTTCAAACATGCTAAACTCAAATTTTTAACCCTAGAAATAATTATATTAGGAAATTTAAACTTGAGTTTGGTTAGTTTTAACGTTAAATCAAACACACATAGTATACAATAGAGTGTTTGCGATTTGGTTTGAATTGTTTTTGAGGAAAAAAAAAAAACTATCCGATTCAATCATTATGGTTTTATAATTTCATCATAATCGATTTTGATAATTTTTCAAATCCAATCCACTTTAAATTAATATGAATATATGATTATTTTATAAGTAATAATATATGAATATATAATTTCGGTTTGGATTAAATTGGATCGGTTTTCAATATCTCTTAAAATCAATCTAATCTAATAAAAAAATTTGATTTTTATAATTTTCGGTTTGTCCATTTGATGTCTGCATTGAATTAAATTGGATATGAATATGTTCCCCTATTATACAATCAGTAAGTGAAGAAATGAAGGAATACATTCTGTTACAAGTTACAACTGCTAATTAACTAACTTATAACAGATTTAATAACTGATCTAGCTGTTCTAACTGAAGGAATATATTCTGTTACAACTGCTAACTAACTTATAAGAGATTTAATAACTGAAGGAATACATTCTGTTACAATTGCTAACTAACTTATAACAGATTTAATAGCTGATCTAGCTGTACTAACTGAAAGTATTATTCCCTAATACAGGTGCCTTCACACTTGAATGGGAACCGGAAATGAAGCAATTGGTTATTCGGAGAAAAGGTCAGATTTATTGGGCAAGTGGACAACTGAGAAGAGACAACACGTTTGAGAACATTCCAGAAGAGGCACAGAGGATGTACCACTACTCCATTCACTCAAATGAAGATGAAGACTCTATCACGTTCAGAGCTCGGAATGACCAATATTATGCGCCATGGAGACTGAGCAGTGAGGGGGCTTTGCTTGATAGTTTTGGGAATGAAATTGCAAGGGCTGATGAATGTTATGGGAACAACAATGATGGAGGATGCCAAAGATGGGATGTGCCAACTTGCAGGCTTTATGTGGATAAGAAATTTGAGACAATAAAGGCTACTGTTAAACCTGCAGATAATTTGAACGGTGTTGTTGATCCAAGGGTTAGCTTTACCACTAGTGATTGCAAGGATGCTTGTTGGAGGAACTGTGATTGTGTCGGGTTCACCAATCTCTATGATAATGGAACGGGATGTTACTTTGTTTATGGAACATTGGTCAATATTCATGGTGGCAGTGAAATCTTTCACAAGCTAGACATATCTATTCTCACTCCCAGCAGTCCCATAAATCCAAATGCTGCATCACATGAAAATTGTAAGTCCACATTACTTAAGCGCTTAAGGTCGTAGATATATAATGATCATGACAATTGACAAATAATTATTCAATAATTTTTTTTGGGTTTAAAGTAATATTATTTTGGCTAAAATATGTTTTTTTTTTGTCCTCCAAAATATCGCAATATTTTCATTTGGTCCCCCAAAATATTTTTTTCCAAACTACTCCCCAAAAAATTATAATGCATTCCCTTTTGGTCCTTTCGTTAGTGTACCGTTAATAATCTCTTATGTGGCAGTTTAGGTGGACAAAATAGTCCTAAATGACATTCTCATGTGTCATCAATTATGTGTCATAAAAGCTCACATCCTTTTAAATTTAAGAAATCGCTAATTATCATAGAAATCCCCAAACATTCCACCAAAACCCTAACCCTGCTACATTACCCACATTGGTGCTGCTCCCCTTCCTCTAACAGTTGTTGATCCACCAATATCCTTGGAAATAAAAACTTCATGTGTTAGAAGTATTGAATTAAGTTACAACTATTAAATCAAATCTACACAATTTTAAATTCTCACATTTATATTGCCTGCGCACTTGGTCAGATGAAGTGTCTTCATATTGAGGAGTTGACACTCTTCCTCTACGCCTTCATGGTTTTTCCTGATGCAACCACACTAAAGGGGCAACACATTAGCTTTTGAACCCTTCAATTAATTATAACAAAATTTACACGATGATTTCTTCAATCACTCAAGCAACAACATAGATTTCTTTACACAGTATCTACCATTCACAAGGTCAATCATTGGAGCAGAGCAACATCCATGCAACTCCTTCTACTACAAGGTGTTGTGCCCTAATACAAATCACGCGAGAATATAATCAACCTTTACTAAAAGTCCATGCAGGATGCCTTAGATGACACGTGGGAATGCCATTTAGGATTATTTTGTTCACCTAAGCTGCCACATAAGCATTTAACAGATATTTTTAACGGTGTACTAACGGAGGGATTAAATGGGAATGCATTATAATTTGTAGGGGACTAGTTTGGAAAAAAATATTTTTGGACCAAATGAAAAAATTGTGATATTTTAAAGGATCAAAAACATATTTTCGCCTATTATTTTCAAATAAAGAAAGAATTAATTTACCCTACAATTATAAGATATTAATGTTGTATGAAATTGATTCTAGGTTACAATGAGCCATTAAGAAAATAAGCCTATTGGGTATATGATAAATGAAGACATATGTTCTGGAGTAAAATCATACTCCAAGTCGACATGACTTGACGACAAATAGGTGCCGTCGTAAACTACCGCTGCGCGAAATATGACACACTTGACACTGCTGTCGAGATGCTTTTATATACATTCTGAGAATTATGTCGAGAATCGACATCTCGAGATAATAAGTCGAGGTGGTTTCCCGAGATTAACAATAGAGGCTATCTCATCTCCGAGGTTTACCCTTGGCGCGTGAACATATTCTATCTGTGGCGCGTGAACCCGCAATTTACGGTAGCAGTTACAAGCGTAACTAACTTTCCCGCCTAAAATGTCCTATAAATACATGTCTTCAGAGCCAAAAAAGGTACGCATACTGTTCATTTCAGAACCCTTATTCACTCGCTTAAACTGATACTTACGTTAAGCATCGGAGTCCCTTGCAGGTACCCCTGCACCATCGTCTTCAACCTTTGGATCCGAAGATCAACATCTGCAGTGAAGGAGATTCACTCTTTCGGACTTTGGAAAGTTCATTGGCGCCGTCTGTGGGAACAAACTTTGACTCTCAGTTTCATCTAATCAACCTGATGTCCCGATCTAATCCTAAATCTAAGCTCCCGAAACAATGGTGACTACTAGAAGCGGACAATCTCAAACAGCTGCAAGAGGAACTGCCCCTACTATGGTTTCATCAATGGCCGGAATAGTGTCATCGCTAGCTGGTGTGCCGATTCCAATTCCGAGGACGATTTCCCCTCGCATGAGGAGTCCTCCTTCACCACCTCAAGTGAACCGTGAAGTACCACCGAGCCAACCACAACACGGAGAATTGTTAGATTTCATTCGTCGCCAAAGGGAAATGCTCCAGCAATATGCTCAACGTCTCAACCAGCTGGAGCATAACAGGGCAATAGAAAACCTTAACCATCATGTTGCGCATGACCTCACAGCAGAGAGACAAAGAATGGCACAACGTCATTCATCACAGAGAGTTGAACATGTATCAAGACGTGACAGAATTCCAACTCCAGCACCGACTCAACCTTCCCCTAGGGTTTCGGTTCAATCAGTGCATTCCAATTCTCCTCCGCCACTTAGAACCAACTTAGTGAATGACGAATCAAGAGAAGTGCAAGATGAAGAAGTAATTCAAGTTCTGCTCCCTTTTTCCGAAAGGATTATGCTCTTTCCTATTGATAAGAGATTCGAGAAAGTTTCGGTACCGGGGTTGTATGACGGCACTGGAGATCCGTTGGAGCATTTGGATGTCTACGAGTCATCAATGTCGGTTAGGAGTGCATCTGGACCAATCATGTGTCGTGTATTTCCGTTATCGTTGAAGAAAACTGCATTGAGGTGGTTTCAGACTCTTCCGCCGAGATCTATTAATACTTGGGCCGACTTGCGAGCCAAGTTTATCACCAGCTTCACTACCAGTAAGGTTCAACCAAAGACGGAAGCATCGTTGAAACAAATTCGACAAGGACCTTCTGAATCTCTGCGTGACTATATCAGTCAATTTACGAAGGAGGCTTTGCTGGTCCAAGGCCTTCAGCCTGGGGTGCAGCTTATGCTGGCAAAGGATGGACTCATTCCACATTCGCCTTTTTGGATCGACTTATCCAAAAAGAAGCCGAATAGCATGGAGGAATTTCTAAGTCGAGCTGAAGGATACATTAGTCTGGAAGACGAAGAAATGGCCTTGAAGTTGAAAGATGCTATTTCTTCTAACCAGACACAAAAGGAGCAAGGACACAAAAACAAGAACAAGGAAAATAAGGGTGACAAAAAACCTCTAGGCCGTTATACCTCTTATACCCCGTTAAACCAGTCGAGAAGTAAGATCATGAATGAGATTCTCCATGTCGAGATGTATGAAGCCGGGATGAGAAGACCGCGGGCACAGAAGGCAGGACCAAATACTGACAAGACGAAATATTGTAGGTTCCATAGATCACATGGTCATTACAGATCAATGCCTTAATTTGAAGGACTCCATAGAAGAACTCATCCAGCGAGGGAAGCTCAGCAGATTCAAGAAAGATCACGAATCTCATTCCAGACGTGACGATTCACAAAGTCGACGTGATGATAGAGCAGATGAAAGGAGACATGGTTCTGATCGACACGAACCAAGCAGGTCACGAACCAGATCACCCCGACCTACGAGGTCAAGTTCAAGAAGGCCATCCCGTGTAGGTCCCTAGCCCGCAGCTCTCAGCAAGAACATAGGAGTACATCTCGGCATCACACCCCGTCCAGAGAAGAGCCCTCATCTAAACATCCAGTAATCTATGTGATAGCGGGAGGATTTGTTGGAGGAGGAGAATCTAGCAATTCCAAGAAAAGGCATCTGAAAGAAATATTATCAGCTTCCACTTCTTCACATCCTGTTCTCGGGGCCCCCCGCCGGAAATTACCCCCCTTAACCTTCTCAGATGACGATTACGGTCCAGTTATTCCAGGTCATGATGATCCCATGCTTATCAAGGTCATGATGGCAAACCATGAAGTCAGGAGAGTATTTATTGATCAAGGGAGTTAAGCTGATGTGTTATTCTTAAAGACATTTCATCTTCTTCACATTCCAAACACGGACCTCATACCTTATAAGGGTGTTGATCTGATTGGCTTCACGGGGGATAAGGTTCAGCCGAACTGTTACGTCGAACTCCTTGTAACTCTCGGACAACTACCTCTAACCAAAATCACCAAGGTGCGCTTTCTCGTAGTCGACTGCTCGTCAACCTACAATGACATTCTTGGGAGACCAACTCTCAACACTATCGGAGCCATAATTTCAACCAATCATTTGATGATGAAATTCTGGAGTGACGACGGTAAGGTGATCAGCATCCGGGGAGATCAAGTCATGGCGCGTTCCTGCTATAAGGAATCCTTGAAAATTAAGAAACCCGAAAAACTTCTGACAACCGAAAAAATTGAAGAACATCCATCATCCGCGGGAGTAATGCTAACCGACCTGGATGTCAGTGCTGATTTTGAAGAAACTCGACCCATTCCTGACGGAGAATTTAAAATGTTACAGATTGGGCCCGTACCGGAACAGACTGTGCAGATTGGCTGTGGGCTATCTGAAGAAGTGGAAGAAGAACTGTGCACACTCATTCGCCGAAATGCAGACTTGTTTGCTTGGATTGTCGCTGATATGTCGGGCTTAGACCCCGATGTCATATGTCATCGACTCTCCATTGATCCAAAAGTCAAGCCGGTCGAGCAACGCAGGAGAAACATGTCGACAGAAAGGGCCGAGGCTGTAAAGCAACAAGTGACGGAGTTACTTAATGCTGGTTTCATCAAAGAAGTCAAGTATACGACATGGCTCTCTAATGTAGTTCTAGTAAAAAAAAATCCAATGGAAAATGGCGAATGTGTGTAGATTATACCAGCTTGAATAAAGCATGTCCCAAAGATTCTTATCCCTTGCCTAATATCGACCAGCTGGTCGACAAATCTTCTGGATTCTGGCTTTTATCTTTTATGGATGCGTATTCCGGGTATAATCAAATACCAATGTGCCCACCCGACCAAGAAAAAACGGCGTTCATGACAGAAGGAGCCAATTATTGCTACAAGATGATGCCTTTCGGATTAAAGAATGTTGGGGCAACATACCAGCGGATGATGAACATGGTGTTCCGAGAACAAATCAGACGAACGGTTGAAGTTTATGTCAACGACATGATAGCAAAAAGCCTAACCGACGAGAATCATGTGTGTGATCTCGGAGAAGTTTTCGACCAACTTCGTCGATATAACATGAGGCTCAATCCCAAAAAGTGCACTTCTGGGATTCATGCTGACAGAGCGCGGGGTAGAAGCCAACCCGGACAAATGTCGGGCAGTTATTGAGATGAAAAGTCCAACCTCGGTAAAGGAAGTCCAACAGCTGACCGAGAGGATCGCAGCCTTAACAAGATTTATTTCGAGATCAGCATCTCGAGCACTCCCTTTCTTCCGACTTCTAAAGAAAGGAAAGTCATTCGCTTGGGATGATGAATGCGAGGAAGTGTTCCAGCGTATAAAGTCGATATTAACATCGCCACCAGTTTTGTCAAAACCATCAGTAGGAGAAATTCTATACTTGTATATGTCGGTTGCAGACGAGGCGATTGCGGCAGTGCTAATCCGAGAAACCGAAGGACTACAGCTACAGGTATTCTTTGTCAGCAAAGCTCTACAGGGACCAGAGTTGAGGTATCCGAAAGTCGAAAAAGTTGCTTTAACAGTGATCGTAACAGCTCGGAGACTCCGTCATTATTTTCAAGCTCATCAAATAGTAGTAAGGACAAATCAACCGATTAGACAAATTCTTCATAGACCAGATTTAGCGGGGAGGATGGTATCTTGGGCGGTTGAATTATCCGAATTTGGCATAATGTATGAACCTCGGCAAGCAATCAAGGCCCAAGCTTTATCTGACTTTGTAGCAGAATTAACCCCGACGCAACCCATTTTTGATGATGGTTGGTGGGACATCCACGTCGACGGGTCCTCTAATCAAAAAGGAAGTGGAGCTGGCATTCTCTTGGAAAATTCTGAAGGGGTGATCTTGGAGCATTCTCTAAGTCTATCGTTCCCGACATCGAATAACCAAGCAGAATACGAAGCTATGATAGCCGGATTAAGGATGGCTACAGAAGTGGGAGCAAGGCGAGTACGAGTTAATAGTGACTCACAGTTGGTGGTATCACAGATCAATGGAAATTACCAAGTTAAAGATCCTCTGCTCGAAAAATACCTAGAAGTCGTCAAAAAATTATGCAACAGCTTTCTCGAAGTCGAAGTTAATCATATACCGAGGGAAAGAAATGCAAGAGCCGATATACTCTCCAAGCTCGCTAGCACAAGGTCATCTGGAAACAAAAAGTCTATGGTCCAAGAAGTTATTTCAACCCCGACTGTTATTATGCCAATTGAAGAAGGAAAATGCTGGTACACGGCAATTCAGAAATACTTACAACATGGGACTCTATCAGATGATCCCGAAAATTCAAAACGAACTCTCAGACAAGCCGCCAGATACTGTATGGTTGACGGAGTTCTCTATAGGAGGGGTTTGGCCCAACCACTCTTGAAATGCATCTCAGGAAACTTAGTCGACTATGTCATGGCGGAAGTTCATGAAGGGATCTGTGGTCATCATCCCGGCGGGCATTCACTGTCACGAAAAATATTGAGAGTCGGATACTACTGGCCGACTATGGAAGCCGACTGCTTACAGTATGTTAGAAAATGTCCTTCTTGCCAAAGGCACGCCGATGTTCATCGAGCACCTGCTGAAGCACTGTGGTCTATCTCTGCTCCTTGGCCATTCTCATGGTGAGGAATCGACATACTAGGTCCTTTCCCAACAGACCCTGGACAACTCAAATATCTCGTCGTAGTTGTCGACTATTTCACTAAATGGATTGAGGTGCAACCGTTAGCAAAGATCACCGCCAAGAATCTATCTAAATTTGTATATCGGTTCATCATTTGTAGGTTCGGGATCCCAAACACAGTCATATCGGATAATGGCACTCAATTTACCGACAAAGGATTCCGAAAGCTAAAGTCGGACTTTCACATAACTCACAGATTCTCGTCGGTGGAACATCCTCAAATGAACGGGCAAGCAGAATCTGCCAATAAAGTAATTCTCAAAGGATTGAAAAAACGACTTGAATATGCAAAAGGACTCTGGGCCGACCAGCTACCAAATGTCCTCTGGGCTTACCATACTACTCCAAATTCGACAACAGGGGAAACCTCATTCAGGTTGGCTTACGGGGCTGATGCAGTGATCCCTGTGGAAGTCGGGGAGGAGAGCTTCCGACTTCACTCCTATAATCAAAATTTCAATGAAGCTAGGATGTGCGAAGAACTGGATCTGATCGATGAAGTTCGAGAAAAGGCATCAATTAGAGAAGTAGCCATCAAGTCACAGTCAGCAAGACGTCGACAGAAAATTGTTGTTCCTCGCACGTTTGAAGTCGGGGATTTAGTCTTGAGAAGGGCCGATGTCGGCAATAAAAATGCAGCCCAGGGAAAGTTAGCAGAAAATTGGGAAGGTCCATATAGAGTTATCTCCAAAACGGGCACGGGGGCATATCAACTAGAAACCTTACCCGGAATTCCAATACCTCGAACATGGAATGTGGACAAACTTCGAAAATATTTTAGTTAATGGTGATCGCCTATCAATGATTCATTAATCTTTTGACCATGGAGTTTCAAAATTACAAGAATTGCAAGTTGCGTCGAGAATACGCTTCTCGAGCAATTTCGGGCTTAGTCCCTCGACTTCGAAATTTCACTCGCATCGAGAATACGCTTCTCGATCAATTTCGAGCTTAGTCCCTCGACTTCAAAATTTCACTCCGCATCGAGGATACGCTTCTCGAGCAATTTCGGGCTAAGTCCCTCGACCTCGAAATCTCACCTCGTGTCGAGAATACGCTTCTCGAGCAATGTCGGGTTAAATCTCTCGACTCCGCATTTTATGCCGGGAACACCCCGAGCAACAATATTTCAACAATAAAGTAAGGAAAACATACTTGGCAAATTAATTATCACAACTAACACTTCAAAAATAAAGAAACAACTATTCATTCATAAGTTAACATACGTCTTATAGTACAAGTAAATTTTCATTAAAAACTGTTACAAAAGCTACATGGGCCTACAATTCATGCGTCGACCTCAGCAGCAGGAATACCTTCATTTTGGATCAACTTCTCCTCTTCCTCGTCCGCTCGGAGCTTCGGAGTGCTCGGTACCCTCATCCCCAAGGTCCGCCTCAACATCTCCAGTCGGAAGAACATTGTACCATTTCCTGTCTTTCACGGTACAAACAGTCGACATTCCCCTAGTGTTCAGGTCCACCCCGGGGTTAAGGAACTTCATTTGCTTAATGGCCTCATAGAAGTACAAAGCTGAAGCATCAATCCATAGCTTTTCAGTTTGTATCTTCTCGGCAGTCTCCTCAACTAACTTTGCTTCCAGTTCCTTCACCTTCTCTTTCAATTCGGCATTCTCCGCTTGGACGGACTTAACAGCTTCGAGCGCCTTTTTACTTTCTTCCTTAACCTCGGCAAGCTCAGAGGAAGTCGATTCAACTTTACTCTCGGCAGTTTCCTTCTCGACACTCAAGTTCTTCACTTGAGTCTCAAGAGCAAGGTTATCTTCATAAAGTTTCTCCTTCTCTGCCCTTATCAGCTTAACCTCGCCAACAGCCTGCTGCATTCTCAGCTCATCAGCCTCGAGTTTTCCCCTCACCCTTTCTAACTCCTCCTTCAGGGGAAGAAGAGCGTTTAAATCACGAACCGAACTGGCAAAATACTGCGACATCATGGCGAATCGCATTGCCCAGCTCGAGGCGTGATTCATGAACTCGGCGATTTCATTCTCAGACTTATTATTAAACAGGTTCTGAGCCTGAATCTCTAAGTAACGTCGGACCTCTTCCTTGCTCATATTGGATGGGGGCAGACTGCTATAGCTCGACCCTTCCTCCCGGTTGGCATCTTCGGAATACCATGACGAAGTCCTCTTGACATCATCAGTCTTCTTCCCTTCTGAGGGCTGGAAAAGGGGAATCTCGCTTACGTTGACTCCACTCGAGCTCTCCAACCTCTCCTTCTTAGCTTTTGTCGGGTCGATAACCTCGACCCTCTCCTTGACCTCCTTTTTCTTGGATGCGACAGGGACTTCGCTCTCTCTCTTCTGAGCCTCCAGCTCCTTCTTTTTCAACAGCTTCTCTGCAAGCTTGGCTCTCTGCGCTGCTGCCATAGTCTCTGCAAAAATTGAAATAAATGATTAGGAATAAAACATAATTCCCGAAAGAAGAAAAGAAAATAGAACATTTATCCAATGACTCTCGAGTTACGTCGCTGTCCATCTCAATTATCTCACTACTCGGCAAGGTCCCAAAATCTCTTACGAATTTCTTGATTTTGTCGACCACGCTTTGCTCCTCGGTGGACAACTCCTTATATGCGACAGTATACTCCGAGGACGATTTAGCGAAATGGTCTTGATTCCAATATAGTCGGATAATTCCACGACCATCCCTGCCGAGGATGTTTCGTCGACCCCTTCCAATAGGTTTACAAAAAACAAATTTGTCCTTAAAGTTGCGATAAGATTCTTGGAATATTTCGAAAATATTTCCCCCATTACCGGCCCGGAGAGAAAGCCATGAAAATCTTGTGGAACCATCCTTAACTACGAGGGGGCGGAAGAAATAGAAAAATATATCCGAGTTGAGCTCCAGATTCAACCCGTGATATAGAAGCATAAAACTCCGAACGAAGGCCTAGGCATTTGGATGAAGTTGGGAAGGAGCCACTTCAAGATGATGAAGAACCTCCAACTCGAACCAATGAAAAGGTAGCCAAAATCCAAGATCCTCAAACAGCGTCTTGTACATCGGAACAAAAAGATTTTCTTCCAAGTCACCTTGAGAACATATTCTATCATCAGCACTTGGGGGCACCAGAACCCAGCTATCCTCGTTGCCCTCTTCCACCCATTCCACATCTCTGAATCCGAGTTCCATCGACACCTCGGAAGTATAAATACTGGAGGTCCCAATCGCCTCCGTATCCACCCATGTCATACTCGACAAAGCCTGCGGCACCGGGAAGTTGGTAGCAAGGGAAGTGTAAATCTTCCGCTTTCCCATCTCGGACCTGTCCAAAAGTCCTGAGTTAAAATCGACTTGAGATGACGAATCAATTCCATGATCAACTAAGTTAATCACGGAAGATCCCGCGGAATGCCCCGGTATACCATATCTCCTCAAGATGTGAGTAGTACCAATAACTGACTCACGGGAATGATAAAAACTTGAAGTTTTTGGTATCCTTTTCCTTTTAAGTATAAGATTGGGGATACTGGGATCCTCCAAATCATCAAACACAATAATACATTCCTGTTTTCTTTCTAACCTAAGGGCCCTAGACTTAGCCCCAGTAAGCACCATACTCAAAGTAACAAGAGGAGGGGATTACCTGGAACAATTCTTTTTCGTAAGTCTCTGAAGTCTTCGAGGAGTTCAACAACTCCAAAGCTCATACAAAGGAAGCACGAACCAGCAACGCAAGAATAGAGGGGCAAAAAATCTGTGCAGAAGCAGTAGCTTGGGAGCAGCAAAGGTGAATGAAGGAGTTGAGAAAGTTCTAGACTTTTGACACAAAATGTGAACAGTTGCGGGAAATGAAGAATTCCCCAACCGTTCGCTTTTTATATTTCAGTGAACGGTTCAGATCTTCTGAGTCAGAAAGGCCCATAGGGCCCAAATACCTAAGATCATGACACTTGGCATAAAATAATAATTTCAAAAAATTAACGGAAAATCAAACGACGCAATCTCGACGCTTGATGAAATTTGCCGGCAAGGTTAAAATTTAAAATATCATCTCGAAACAAAAAGTCGAATAATTCCTTGAGAATCAATCGACTTTAGGGGCAACTGTTCTGGAGTAAAATCATACTCCAAGTCGACATGACTTGACGATAAATAGGTGTCGTCGTAAACTACCGCTGCGCGAAATATGGCACACTTGACACTGCCGTCGAGATGCTTTTATATACATTATGAGAATTATGTCGAGAATCGACGTCTCGAGATAATAAGTCGAGGTGGTTTCCCGAGATTAACGATAGAGGCTATCTCGTCTCCGAGGTTTACCCTTGGCGCGTGAACTTATTCTATCTGTGGCGCATGAACCCGCAATTTACGGAAGCAGTTACAAGCGTAACTAACTTTCCCGCCTAAAATGTCCTATAAATACATGTCTTCAGAGCCAAAAAAGGTACGCATACTGTTCATTTCAGAACCCTTATTCACTCGCTTAAACTGATACTTATGTTAAGCATCGGAGTCCCTTGCAGGTACCCCTGCACCATTATCTTCAACCTTTGGATCCGGAGATCAACATCTGCAGTGAAGGAGATTCACTCTTTCGGACTTTGAAAAGTTCAACTTATATAGTGGAAGGGCTTGTTTAATGTGAAAGTGAGCTAAACTTAAAATATGATAATTTGATCACACAATAAATGGTCAAGAGTGAAACATAAAGTTACATGAATTTTTTTAAGTCATCATGTAATCATTAAATGATTCAAGCCTCTTACCCTTACTATCAGCTAATTAATTAAGTTATCATCTACTTTTATTAAATATAGCCATAGAATTCTATGTTGGTCTAGGAAATCATTATTCTTAGGTTATAATGACATAAAGTTATAATTAATTTATTAAGACAAGTTAATTAATTATATATCATTTTCTAATGGTTAAATTAATTGGATGAAAAAATAAAAGAATTTAGTATATATATATATATATATATATATATATACACTGTCAGTGTAAAGAAATTTTACACAGACGTCTAATGATGTGCTGTCACATTATTTATTGAATTTAATAACACATGAGGTGTTACATTCATTAAATTATGTGGGGGCACACCATTGGATGATTGTGTAAAATTTATTTGCAATGAGGGTGTATATCAATTAAATCCAAAATAATATATAATCTAGCTGTCGTTACTAATTTATATCTTTACATAACAAATTGAAATCTTCATTATTAAGAGTGAGATAATTTTTTTACCTATCCTCCTTCTCTTGTAATCATTTTTTTTTCAATTTTCTAACAATCTTTTGATAGTTTTCATATCAAGACAAATTTTTATTTTTTTTTTATTTTTAAATAGTCATTCATTTAAACTAAGTATTTGTAATGTTTTTGATTTGTTGAATTTGTGCCGACACACCATGAAGTGGAATAAGAGATGGAAATTGATTATTGCTTTCATTATATTCATAATAATATGTGGATGTTTAGTATTTTTAGTAAGGAAAAGAAGAAATTTCATGCTTCAAGGTACATAAATATAAATATATTTCCAAAGATAACCTTAAATTTTTAGTTTTTGGGTAAGCAACCTTAAAATTGGAATGTTCCTCTAATATTCAAATTTCAGCAGAGAGTGGAAAAAAAACGGAGCACACGATTATTCAATTAATAAATTCTTCCGAACTTGAGAATTCTAATGATAACCGAGATTCTATAAAACATGGACATGATTTAAGGATGTTTAGCTATGCATCTATCATGGAAGCAACAAATGGATTCTCACCAATGAACAAGTTAGGAGAAGGGGGATATGGACCTGTACATAAGGTAACCTTGAGAACCTACTTCAACAAAATCATTTCTATCTATAATTGACTGATATACATCTAATAAAAAATAATTTATTTCTTTTATTTTCACTATATAGGGAATACTAATGAAAAAGGAAGTGGCTATCAAGAGACTCTCAAGTAGTTCACAACAAGGAGCAGCAGAATTCAAAAATGAGTTAAGGCTTGAATCTAAACTCCAACACATGAATCTTGTACAATTACTTGGTTGCTGTATTCATGAAGATGAGAGACTATTAATCTATGAGTATATATATGCCTAACAAAAGTTTGGACTTTCTTTTTATTTGGTATGAAGGAAATATCTAGCTATAATAGATGTGCATTTCCTACTAATTATCCATTTTGGATAACATTTTGGATAAACTTCCGCAGAAGAACAAGAAAAAAATAGAATGAATCAAAGAGGTTAAATGAATTTAATTTATTCATAAGTTGAAATTAATTATTTATTAAAAAGTTAAATGAAAGAACTTTTGAAAAATATAGGCTACAAAGACTAATTTCAACGTACGGAGAAATTAAATTTATTTGACCTTTTTATAATTCATTTTATTTTTTTATCTAGAAATTCTTCTGCAGAAATGCATCCAAACTGGCCCATATCTACTTACTTGCTTCCTAGCTGGACAAATTTTTTGTACTTCTTATCCACATTAGAAATTTTTTTGATCCCTTTAAGATGCTACTCAAAGCAAGTTATTAGATTGGAAGAAACGTCTCAACATAATTGAAGGTATAGCTCAAGGTTTATCTTCATAAATATTCAAGACTTAGAATAGTGCATAGGGATTTGAAAGTAAGCAACATACTCCTTGATGAAAACATGAACCCCAAGATTTCTGATTTTTGGCAAGAATTTTCATGCAAGAATCAGAGGAAAAAACCACTAGAATTGTTGGTACATAGTGAGTATATGCTTTGATTTTCTATCACTTTCCTTGCATTATTTGTATTTATTAAAAAAGGATATAAATTTTTCCTTGTTCCAAATGTTTGTCAATTCATGCTGTAACATGTTTGTTTCTATGCAGTGGCTACATGCCGCCAGAGTATGCCATGAATGGTGTTTTCTCAAGAAAGTCAGATGTCTATAGTTTTGGAGTATTAATGCTTGAGATTGTGAGTGGTAGAAGAAATAACAGCTTCAAGAATGCCTCTTGTCCAGTTAGTGGAACATGTATGTTATATCATTTTTCTAATAATTGTTTTTCTTTTATATATTGTTGTGTGTCTAACGTGTTATGTAAACATTGATTACACCTCAGGCTTGGGAGCTTTGGAAAAAAGGTCAAGCACTAAAATTACGAAAAAGAAATTTCCACACCCAAATAGTAAAACACTCACCGTACACTTGCTCCTTTTTTTATGAACAGTAATTTCTTTTTTTTTGTTTTCATGAACAGTAATATTTTTTTAAAAAAAAAATCTATAATTAACCAGACTGATAACATACTTAACCACCAAATTATATAGCATTAACCATAAATTCATACTCAGTGATTACTTGTGTAGTAATCCTTATGATTAAATAACCGTTCAAGATGAACTGTTTTCAAGTGAACATGTGGTTAATACCATATAAGTTGGTGGTTAATTGTGTTATTAATCTGGTTAATAATTATAAGTGAGGCAAAAAGTGGTTAACTGTGAGTTATTATGTGGTTAAATAGGTTGCTCAAGTGGTTAATATTGATACACTACAAAAAAAGTTATTTTGTGGAGGTTTTTAATTCAATTTGCGGGGGTTTTTACCCTCCGCAAATTAATCTGTGGAGGTTTTCTAAACCTCCGCAAATATGTTCACCACAAACATTTTTACGGGGGTTTTCAATGACCGCGGGTACTTGATGTATACTGCAGCGGTTATTTTGCAGAGGTTAACAACCTCCATTAATTCTAGCACTTATTTTAAGGAGGTTTAAAACCTCCTTTATTCTCAACCGTTCTTTGTGGGGGGTTTTTTAATCCTTTTGTACCCAAAGGAGAATTAGGCTCAGTTGCATCCCCAGTTGGCTGAAATTATAAAAGAAAAACATTTAGGTAAAATAATCAAAGTCACAAATATATGATCTAACACACAAATATATAAGCTAATAGCATGTCAAAGTAATTGGTAGAATGCTTGAAATCATGACAATGGTGAACAAATTTTCTTTATCAAGTGAGTCACCAAATTTCAGAATACAAAAAGATTAATATTCAACCAACAAATAATAAAGGAATAATAGCCTATTAATATAGAAATTATTTAATAATAATAATAATTGAGGAATCTAACTCTACTAATCTATGAGTTAAAATTATTATATGCAACATTAATTTAATAAAACAAATCAAAAAGTAACTAATATATATATATAAGCAAAAAACATAACGTACGTAAACAGGATATATATATATATATATATATATATTAAAAAACATAACTTATTATGATAAAGGTAAACTTATGTATAAAGGTAAACAATATTAATTATATGTATAAAGGTAAACTTATTATGATATAATAAATAGTTACTTGGACAAAGAAGAAAATAGTCTATTGTTTTTCTGCACTTGCACTGTTCACAGAAATTAAGTCCTTGGAAATTGATCATTTTCCCTTAGCAGCTGCAAATAGAAATAGATTAAAATTAAATATTGTTTTCTTTTTTTAAAGCAAATTGAATTAAAGGAGTACAAAACCCATTACAAATCAATACAAAGAACCAAGCATCCTAGTTTTTATTCCTCATTACTGTCCCCATATGACTGCAGGGCATCATTTCTTGCCTTATCCAATTACTAATTAGATACATCAAAGCTATTTTGGAAACTTTACAGTACCGACTTTCTATATGATGCTAATTTCACTGAAAGCTTTATCATTTCATTTCTACAGCATTGGAAGCATTGGAGTCCACAATTCCCATGCATGTACCTCTAACTAAACTATTAGAAATTCTATCATAAAGGAAGCAGACAATGGACTCACGATTAAGACATGGCAATGTGGTACAGGCTTAGTGAGAAGCTTAAAATTTGAGAACATATATATATATATATATATATATATATATATATATGCATCCAAATGAAGAATACTACTACTACTAACATTTGCTGCTTTAACATGAATACTACTAACACTAATACTACTCAACCACAACCACAACCATAAGTATATGAACACAAGCATTTTCTCTGTTTTACAGCAAACCATGATGGATAATATTAACAGATCAGATAATTCACATATGAAAGCCTAAATTGCAAGAAGGTTTGCACATGTGTGATTGAATCTGCAACTTGAAGAATACTCACCAAGCATGAAGGGGGGTCATTCTCCAAATGTTACAACCTTCACATCTTTGAGCTCCAACTTTGGCTTGGAAATCTGCAGCAAAGTTGAACTCTCAAAGATTAGCAACCCAATCTCAAACCAACCTTATCTTTATTTTTGCATTAACCAACATGACTTTTCTCCAACTTTTCTTTATAAAGAAAAGGAAAACACCAAAGTTGGACTCTGCTGCAAATATTATATTATCAACTGAACATAAAAGTTACTTACGATGTGAGAACCTCTCCTTTACACTTTGCCTATACAGTGACATTATTGCCTGCACAAACATAACACTCTCTAATATTGATTAAAATGAGGCTAGAAATTTTCTATTTTTCAATAACAGTTGGCACTTGGTATAACCTATAACACCTATCCAGTAGCATGATATATTACTTGCAATAATTTTTTTCTAAGCAAAGGGAGATAGATTAAAAGGGAGTACAAGGGATACTCCAACCCATAAAAAGTTACAACTAGAGTTACCAAAAATTAAAAGCTAGCCTGCAGAATAGGAAAACAAATTAAACCATACCCAGCTGAAGCATAAAAGGCCACTTTATGAATCCAAATACAAAGCAAATTACAAGCAAAAGAAAAAACACCCAAAGAAAGCAAGGCTACAGCCAATATCAATCATCAACGCCTATACAAAGAGGAGAATTAGGCAACGAACCAACAACAGAGTTCCAAGAGGCAAGAAATTAACACCAAGTGGTCTTGAATTTGGTGCAACCAAATAAAATGAAAAACAGGACCGGCAACAAGACCAATTAAACAAGAAAACCTTACAGAATACAAGAATAAAGAAACAAGTAAACCTTGCAAATTCCCGTGCCTAGTCAAAAGAAAAGCAATCAACTGCCTATTCATCCTAGGACAGAAACTCAATCTAGTGGAATTCGTCAGTAGTATACATATCAAAATCACTTCTACTTCTACATCACTAATTCTATGCACTTGCCAAGGCTTTAAGTAAAATCCAGGGCTTATTTAATTAATTTCAGACCTGGGAATGGATAAGAATATGAACAAGGCAAAGAAAAATAAAATACAAAAGACAATGTTGCACTACAAAAGAGAGTTGACACAAAACAACACCACTCTAGCCCTTATGATCTAATCTCTTGTACTAAAAAAGTCAATATATTCAATCTCCTAAACAAGTCCAGTATGAATTTGCAGTAACACTCCAACTGGTTAAAAAAGCATTTAAACTACAATTAACAAATGTGATATGAAACTTCTCAATATTTCCCCAATTACCAAACATTCTATGCACCCCCACCATTTCACACTTCTAAATGGCAAACAATTCTCACTTTACCACAGAAGACTAGGAACAGTGATCCAAATTACATCTACCAACCAATTTCAAGGACAAACCTTCACATATACAACAATTGAACCTCAAAACACCACAAACAGAACACATATTCCCCGAACATCCAAATCCAATAAAACTAACCAACCTTAAAAACTTTCGATGGAACGAAACCATAGAACTCAGAAGTTAACTTTAAGCCTTAGACACCAACAAATAAATAAATCAAAGTCTCATATTCAAAATTTCACTACCAATTGACGAGGTGGCTGAAATGAACAAATAAAATGAACATATACCTTGGCAACATCGACGAGGTGGCTGAAACTGTCAACGATGTTGGCGATATCACCGCAACCGGAGTGGGCCCGCTACCACCACACAACCATAATGGCATGGCGGAGGAAAAACACATGATGGCGCAGTGAAGGAAGAACTCAAAAAGAAGGATAGAACGACGTGTAGGAAGAAGAAAAGGTTCAGGTGTGAAGAGGAAGAATAAAGGGGCGAGAAGAAATTGTTAGGGCTCAATAAAAAATCACAGAAGGGAACGAGTGAAATAAAAAGAAAAAGGAAGCGATAAAAAATTTAGTGAAAAGTTATTTAATTTGCGGAGGTCATAGACCTCCTCGGAAAAGTATCAAAACCCCCCGCGATATGCATTGTTTTAGGCAGTCTTGTAAAACACCCCAAAGCATGTTAATTTGCGGGGGTTTTTTATAACCTCCATAGAATAACCTCCACAAAATAGCACTTTTTTTGTAGTGATATCAGTTCAGATAACTATTCAAAATGACAAACCTTTAAATTTGATTTCAAGTGAGCATATGGTTAATACCATATAAGTTTGTGGTTAACTAGGTTATTAATCTGGTTAATAATTATAAGTGAGGCTAAAGGTGGTTAACTGTGAGCTAGTACGTGGTTAAATAAGTTGTTCAAGTGGTTAATATTGATATCAGTTCAGATAACTGTTCAAAATGACAAACCTTTAATTTTGATTTCAAGTGAGCATGTGGTTAATAGCATATAAGTTGGTGGTTAACTAGGTTATTAATCTGGTTAACCAGTAATAATGAGAGGGTGTACAGGGGTGTTTACTGTTTGGGTGTGGGAATATCATTGTTGCTAAAATTAATAGATTCAACATTACATGATTCTGTTGTTGAAGATCAAGTTTTGAGATGCATTCATGTTGGTCTACTTTGTGTTGAAGAATGCTCAGTTGATCGACCAACTATGTTAGAGATTTTATCAATGTTAACAAATGTCAATGAAATACTTCCTTTACATAAGAGACCAGCATTTTGTTACTTTGGTGGAAGGATCAATGAAGTAAAGAAATCTCCTAAGCATCTGAATTATGATTCAATAAATGACATGATCATCTCTGATATTTCTGCAAGATAGAGGAATGAAACCAACAAATGAGCTTCAAGTAGCTTTCCAAACAAATGTAAATATGTCAAGTACAGTGACAAAACAGTTATCAAATTGACTTTTCTTCTAAAACATAGAAATCTATTTGTTTTCCTTATATAATAAAGATTCTAACCAAAGCAAGAATAGTAACAACTAATAATAATACAGGGGTTTTGTGGCTAATAGCAAATAAGGATGTAAACTACTTGGGCCAAACTGAGCATTTCAACCTCAAGTTTGCTTTGTGAAGAAAAACATGAGCTTGGGTTGTATAAAAATATGAAGTTTGAGCTATATTGTTTAGCTCATTTTACTTTTGTCAAATCTCTTTTTTCAAGTACTTTTTTAGTTTGTTAGTCTAGTTTTTAAGTGAGATATTTGTGCTAGTAGAACTATAAATAAGAAGAGAGAAAGAACAAAAGAATTCTCTAACATGAAAGTTAATTAGATGATGACATAATTTCCTAGATAGGGTTATATTTTACCAAGTATACACATTTTCTTCTCTATAATAATAATAAGAAGGAGGAGGAGGTGGTTTATTTGTATTTTTTGTCCTCATAGTTTCCCCAATTTATTGATTTTGATTCTCTAAGATTTTTTTCTAATTTGGTCTCTTGAGATTTGCTTTTAGTCTCTACTAATAATAATAATAATAATAATAATAATAATAATAATAATAATAATAATAATAATAATAATAATAATAATAAGGCTTAATTATATTTTTTTCCTAGTTTTCCCAGTTTATGTGATTTTGATCCCCTAAGAATTTTTTCCGTGAATTTCATCCATTAATTTTTGGCTTAAATATATTTTTGGTCTCTATACTTTTGTAAATGAGTGATTTTGGTTCCCCTAGTTTTAATTGCTCAATTTTGGTCTCTATACTTTTGTAAATGGGTGATTTTGGTCCTCTTAGTTTTAATTGCTCAATTTTGGTCCCTCTTCTTTAAATATTGAACAAATCTAATCTTACCGTTAGCCTCTCATTAAATATTTAGCAGAGTTTGCTGACATGGATTTAATTTTGTGACATGTAAACTATCACATGACAAATATTATTATTTAATTTTATCTCTTAATTTTTTTAAATGAAAAATCAGAAAATAAAATCAGATGATGCATAATTTAATATAATGAGAAAACAAAATAAAAAAACAAAATCCCACTACTACACTCCAATTTCCTCAAAAAAATAAAGCAAATACAAGTTCCAAAACTAAAACAATTGCACGCCTGCTTCAAGCCATCAACCAAGCGAACTGAAATCTCATTCGGGCATGAAATGAAATTTAAAATAAATTGAAAATGAACTTAAATCTGCAAGCTCTGATTTTTCGCTTAAAAAATTAAGAGATAAAATTAAATAATAATATTTGTCATGTGATAGTTTACACGTCACAAAATTAAACCATGTCAGCAAACTTTGCTAAATATTTAATAGGAGGCTAACGGTAGGATTAGATTTGTTCAATTTTTAAAGAAGAGTGACCAAAATTGAGCAATTAAAACTAGGGGGACCAAAATCACTCATTTACAAAAGTATAGGGACCAAAAATGTATTTAAGCCTTAATTTTTTAAACTTTATAAATGGGGTTAAATATGTTTTTTGTCACTGAAATATAGCTGAGATTTGCTTTTCGGCCAAATAATTCAAAACCAGATTTGGTCCCTCAAAAATTAAAAATACACCAATTTGGTCCTTATTGTATAGTTTTCCTTTAAATTTTCTTACGGATTTTCTTGTGAATTTTTATCAAAAAGGGGTATTTTCACATTTTAACAAAAAATTGCAAGAAAATATGTAGGAAAACTATACGATAAGACACCAAATATGTGTATTTTCAATTTTTGAGGGATCAAAATCACCATATTTAAATTATAGAGTCTATAAGCAAATCTCGCCTATATTTCATGGACTGATGACATTTAACCCTTGTAAATGTGATACCACTCTTAAGTCTCCATCCAAGTTAATAATTTTTGCTTACGTGCAATCATGGTTAGCAAAACCGGACCGGACCGACCGGTTCAACAGGTCCGGCCGGAAACCGGCCTGGTGTCCGGTCCATACAACCCTGAAAACCGGCTGGTTTCAGAACCGGTGGGAACCAGTCAAGAACCGATCGAACCGGTGAAAACCGGTGCCAGAAAACCGGTTGAAGCGGCCAATATCAAAAAAATCATTTTTTTTGTTTTTTTATTTAATCTAAAATATTTTTAAGATAAATAAAAATAAATTTTTAAGGATTACACATAAATATTTATTATTTAGTCAATTATTATGAATTTTTTATCATATCATACATATAATAAAGTCTTTTATATTAATTTATAATCTTATATATCTTGATTTCTTATGATTTTATCGTATTTTATTACTTAAAAAATATTATATAATATTAAAAAAATATTTAATTATTATCGGTTCGACCACGGTTCAACCACGGTTGAACCACTGAACCGTGAACCAGTACTTTCACCGGTTCAATTACCGGTCCGGTTTTAAAAACATTGTGTGTAATTCATTTGATGGTGGGACCGCTAATACAATTTTATTGACATGTCAATAATAATTTATTTAAAATTTTAATTATTAATATTTTTAAATTATATTTAATCATTTTAAAAAGGTTAGCAATATCAAGTAAGAATTCCAACTAGGCCTCCCCTTTCTCTCTTATCCAATTGGTTAAAAGATGGCATATGTAGCATGCATGCGATGCAGACCGTAATGGTGTAATGATGCTGTTGCACAAAAAAAGCAGAATGCAAAGAGGACTTGAGAAACATTGTAGCTTTGTGTGTATATGCGTGGGACGGTGAGAACTACGGCTTTTTGACCACATGGAGTAAAAAAAAAATCAAAATTACCAAAATAATGCTTTGAAGAAACTATTTACCTTGGTAGCGTGTTTCTTGCCACGGTGGAAAGCGGTTGAAGGGACGCAAATTGAGTATGCGCTTCTTGAATTTCTTTATCAACGAGAGACGCAAATTGACCTTACGTATCACAAGAAAAAATTCAACAAAGGCACAGATGAGGGAAAAGCGCATGTTGGTTTTACACATTGGGTTTGAGAATGTAATGGGTATCTCTGGATAGGATACTATAGTGTCCATCCCCGTACCCGCGTTTTAAAAAAAAACTCGTACTCGCGTGGACAGTAATTTTAGTGCCCGTTCCCATACCCATGGGCACCTATGTCCTCATACCCATTGGGGACCTATATTCCCGTACCCACGCCCGTTACTCGTTACCCGTTGGGTATTTATATCTCCATTTATTTAGCTTCCATTGTAATTTTTTTATGAATCACAGTATTCTCCAAGGGAGACAGTCTTAATTCTATCGTTTTCTTTTTTCTTTTTTTCTATCGCACATTTATGTTTTTAATCACACTTTCATTTTCTCTTTTTATTATGATATTAAAACATTTTTTCTCATTATTTGTTTTTATTAATATGTTTCATTATGAAAGATTTTTTTTATGAACTGCGGGTATTCTCCATGGGAGACAGTCCCATTCCTACCATTTTATCTATTCTATTTACTCTATATTAAAATTGTTCTCATAGTACAGGTGTCATGTTTTCAAACTTCCGTTATTTTTTTCTTTTTTTTGTTTTTTATTCTCAATTTAGTAATGGTTTTTTATGCAAGGTATTCTCAACGGGAGAGTCTTGCTTTTGTCGTTTTCTTTTATTTCTATCGCACTTTTGTTCTTTGTTTTTATTATATTAAAACATTTTTACTAATTATTCGTTCCTATAATTTGTTTTATTATAAGATTAATTTTTTAATGAACCACGAGAGGTCGTTGCTCTTACCATTTTTTCTTTTTTTTTACATATATTAATTTTCTTTTTTATTATTATATTAAAACATATTCTCTAATATGTTTATCAAATTGAGAATAAAAAACCAAAAAAAAAACAGAAAAAATAACGGAAGTTTGAAAACATGACACTTGTACTATGAGAACAATTTTAATATAGAGTAAATAGAATAGATAAAATGATAGGAATGGGACTGTCCCCCATGGAGAATACCCGCAGTTCATAAAAAAAATCTTTCATAATGAAACATATTAATAAAAACAAATAATGAGAGAAAATGTTTTAATATCATAATAAAAAGAGAAAACGAAAGTGTGATTAATACAATAAAAGTGCGATAGAAAAAAAGAAAAAAGAAAACGATAGAATTAAGACTGCCTCGTGGAGAATACCGTGATTCATAAAAAAATTACAATGGAAGCTAAATAAATAGAGATATAGATACCCAACGCGTAACGAGTAACGGGCGTGGGTACGGGAATATAGGTGTCCAACGGGTATGGGGACATAAGTGCCCAGCGGGTATGGGAACGGACACTAAAATTACTACCCACACGGGTACGGGCTTTTTTAAAACGCGGGTACGGAAATGGGCACTATAGTACCCTGTCCAGAGGATACCCATTACATTCTCAAACCCAATGTGCAAAACGGATCAAGACTCTCTCCAGTACTGAATATTACCAGTAGGAGAGAGATACACACAACATATGTGTGGGACCCACAGGGTCCCACACATATGTTGTGTGTATCTCTCTCCTACTGGTAATATCCGGGAGATGATACATACTCATGCAAAATCAACATGTGCTTTTCCCTCACCTATGCTTTTGTTGAATTTTTTCTTGTGATACGCAAAGTCAATTTGCGTCTCTTGTTGATAAAGAAATTCAAGAAGCACATACTCAATTTGCGTCTCTTCAACCGCTTTCTACCGTGGCAAGAAAGACACCACCAAGATAAATAGTTTCTTTAAAGCATTATTTTGGTAATTTTGATTTTTTTTTTTACCCCGTTGTGGTCAAAAACCGAGAACTGCCGTGTTTAGTTTAATAAAGCACATTAAATTACAAACCAAACCCAACTCAACTGATTTCCAACCTTAACTAAAATTTAAAGATACTTTTTCCTTCATAACAACACCTTGAATTTGAGTTATAAAGACATTATTTTCCTTTAAGCAAATTTTCGGATTCGATTCTTTTAAATGAATTCTTATGATCAAAATATATACCTGCTTGAATTGACTTGTTTAGAAAGAAATGATCTTTTTCTTTTTCTTTTTTCTTTTTTTTGCTTAAAAGATTTGTTGAATTAAAAGCCATCTTTTGTCATGGGATTGTCTTGTACATTGGCAGTCATTCAGTGAAACAGCTTGTCTTCTGGTATTCAGGCACGAAATTACACGATACGTTTCTTGTCCACTATATTGCTTGTTTAAGGAAATCAGCTTTTCCTAGCATATATTCCTCAAGGCTCCAGCTAGCATATATTCCTCAAGGCTCCAACTTGCATGTGGGTTGGCATTGAAAAGGGTCCAAATTCAAGTTTGGAACTCTCATTGCATCTATTTGTAGTTTCTAAACCAAACATACCCTAAATATCATATTTTGAGGCCAGAATTTCATGGGATTGTTTCAAAAACATTGACATCTTTGTAATATTGTTTCCATTCTGAAAAGTTGCTTTTATTCTTCCACCCACCAGTTCCCTCCTCCAGTTTTGTCATGCAATGGACTTGTTGACCAACAGCATCTGAAGCACTAGTCAATCGCAGGAACACGCTAGTCCTTGCATCCATAGTACAATCTTCAACCTCATGCTTCTGTTGTGTGACCCTTTCCATCTTTTCACATTCGTCATTATCATGACATTGCTGCCTTGCTCTTGACATATCATTTACCAACTTCTTTCCATTGGCACCGTTCTGATTTTTTGAAGCAATATTCTTTGAAGAAAAATCTAAGCGAGAAAATACACTGGTTCTTTTCTTGGGCTTATCAGAATACATACCCTTGGACAATAGTGATTTAAAATGATTACTTCCATCTTTGGACTGGAAGTCATCTGCATCTGCCATGGAATGAGCAGCAAAAGAAGATTCATCTACTTTGTAGCATGGAGTCCCATGTGGAGAAGCAAATGGGTGATCCATTTTCATCTGGTTATACCCTTCATCACCAAGTGGAATTTGTGGTAAAGGGATAAGAGACATTTTGTTGCCAACAAACATACCTAACATCTGTTTCTCTTCTGAACATTCATTGAAATCAAAACCCTCTTCTTCAAAGTCGGAATGATCTGGTGAAAACAAGGGTATATAATCTTCAGTTTCTTCAGCAAAAATATGGAGGTTTTCTTCTTTCTGTTGCAAGGGAAGAAGCTCATGTGATTCATGGCCAGCAGCAAAGTGAGTCCCAGATACCACTGAACGATCGAAGCCAGGATGTTCAGGGTCATAAGCATCATCATCAAAATGGATGCTTTCAGATTTTCTGCAAGAATCAGAAGATAAAGAAAGCCTTTCCACCTCTGGCTCTGCAATTACTGAAATTCCGTGATCCATGTTGAGCTTCCTTTTGGATATTTGAATCTCAGTTAACCTCCCTTTCTTTAGTCCACCTTCTATGGGCTCAAAATCCTGCTCTTTGTTCTTCCTTTTATTATGATGATGAGAGTTCGGGATTTTAACTTTTCTTGAATTGAATAACCACAAAAGACTCTGAATCTGACAGTAAAACAATCACAACCATAAAACTATACATCATGCAGGTTACCCACACAAACTCCTGCGCACACTTGTAGATCAAGTAAATTGGAGCATAAATGTCCAACCAAAAGTTGGGAAAGAGCAGACCTGATCTTTAGACAAACCAAAGTTGAATTTGTGGGTGTCAAAGTAATTATCTTGAATAGCATCACGAAACTCATTTTCAAATAGAGGGTCACAGTGACAGATTGTGGTGAATTTAACCTGGTCAATACAAAAAACAAATAAACTCATAACACTAAGAATTTTCTAGAAGTAAAGAATGCTATTCAAATTAATAGAAAAAACCAATTATACCCACAGATGAAGAAAATCAGTGTATGCCAAATCAAAGGGAATGTGAGTTGGAATAAGGCAAATAAAATATGAAGACAATTACTACCTGTGCAGGGAATGACCTTCCTGATGAAGTATATGCATGAGGAACAATGTTCATGGTACCATCCGATATTGCTTTGAAAACTCCATAAAGTTTTCTTTCTTCAAATTCAAAAAGAAACAAAATCATTCCTGCCTTAACTCTTTGAACAAAACCAGAAAAAGAACCTGGTAGCCCAAGCAAACTCTTCTCAAAACATTCTTCTAAAGTACTTCTATTTGACATGAAGATTGCACCATACTCAGGAAAACGTCCAGATACCTCTTTTCTTCTGCACAAGTTCCTTGAGTCCATTCTTGTGCTTACAAAGAAAACATTGTAGATTAGAACTACCATAGAAATCCATAAGCCTACTACCTATCACTACTAAAAATTAGCACAAAGACAAGCAAATTTCAAATACAAGGGCTAAAATCAATTCAATAAAGAAGCAGTCGATGTTCTACATAGACAAATTGCAAATAATTTTAAGCCAAAGACTAAAATTTAAATCAACACCAAATTCACTCATACGGAATGTACTGTAATCTACTTCAATTCAAACCACCACTAGATTTGAATGTTCTGCACTTGTAAGATTCATATTTATAGGATTCCTTACATATCTTTAGATGGAATATGCTACTGTAACTGCAATTTTGTGCAGAGCACCACCCTTTATAAACTAGACTCAAATTAAATGGACATTGTACATGATAATGTACATAGATAACTCATTGATAATTACATTAAGATACAAATACAACTAACTTAATGGATGCGTGAATCATTAACCTTGGATTAAGTCCAAGCACTGATTATACAGAAATAGTTCATATCAGAAATAAAAAATAACAAAATTGACAACCATAGATTAGACACCACAAATAACAGCATCATCAAATGTAACGGTGATCGATTTCAATTTAGTCCGTACAGCTTCATTCGTTTCAAATCATCCTCACAGTTAATAACATTTTTGAAATAGTCCCTATCCTCAGCTCCTGTTACGATACCGTCAATGTAGTTCCTATAGGATGTTTCTAACAAGAGTATGTGGTGAAATGAAGAGACTAGCTTAAAAGTGATCGTAACTCCTAACTGTGATAACTGATTTGAAACACACACACACAGAGAGAAGAACTATATTGAAGATAAGAGAAAAATATAAAGACGACAAAATTTCCTTCAAGACAAACGGAATCATTCGAAAATGCAGTAGAAAAAAAACTAACAAATTTTCTACAAATTAGAATGCTGGGAATAATTTTAGCCCACCTGCACTGCAGGTCACATTCTATAAATTTCGAAGAACTGGAAAATAATCGCAAATTTTTGAAACCGTAGTCGTAGTGTGGTACCTGTTTAAGTAGTTTTTTACTTCTCTGCTTGCTTTCCTGTGGATTTTCTTGGATACCAGAGAAAGATCGGAGACGGAGACGGAGACGGAGACGGAGAGGATCAGAATGGGGCATCTAAAAGGTTCGTAACTGAGCAAAAGGGACATCAAGGGGAGTTTATTTATACGTCAGTTTTAATATTCCCAATTTAACCATCACTTCAATTTAAACATGTTTGATTACATTCAATAATACATTTTTACACCAAATAAATCACTTTTTTATCATTAATAATTTGAAAATATTTTTGATTATGGAATAAATCAATTATAAATTTTCATTTTATGTGTCTTTATATTTAAAAAATTCTACATGTTAGCTGTCATGTAATTTAAAAATGAGGTGAAGCTAATTTAACATATAATTTTTATATTTATAAATAAAAAATTATATTATCATAATAATTAATTTTTAATTTAAATTTTTAATTAATGTTTACATAAATAGTATCGTATAATTTTTTGATAAGGTCTTTATTAGATTTATATATATATATATAATAATGTTTTTATATTTATATTTTTTTTAATATATTAACCTAAATTGAAAATTTTATCCAATCGTTTATATATTTAAAATATTAATGTATATATTAAAAAGCTAATTATGATATTAAAATATAAATAAAGAACAATACATGTATATTAAGTCCATTTTGGTAATTAGACACTACAAAGCAATTTTGATAACGAACATCCAAACAAAATTTTATGCAAAAATCACTTACCCGGTGCATGTTATCTAAATCTACATAATCAATTTAATCCAAAATCAATTGTACCACTGTGAAACCAAACACACTTTTTATTATAGAATATACACTCAACTAAGTCACAGAATGATACACACATGTCATGTCAATTAGATCCCTCAAAGATCTCAGTAACCGACTATTAGAGATATTGTTGACAAAAGTTAACGTGACACATTTTTTTATGATTTGTTCTATTAAGTGTCAAATAAGCAGACAAATCACTCACATAAATGATCCTATATGGTAAGGGTTAAAAACTAGGGTTTTCATTATGTCCCTCAATTTGGGGTGAAAGGATATAACCCCATTTGTTTTAGAGTTAGAAAAGTGCACAATTAATTCCTCATAATTGATTTAAAATCATTTTCGTCAAGCATTCTTCATAAATTGTGCATCATTTATTTTTATCCAATAATTATGTAATTTTATCAAAATCAATTCTAACAAACTATAAATCAAATGGACATATCAGGTTTGAGGTTTACTGAGATTGTAAAAGGGTGAACAACCAATTTTGGGGAGAATGAGGTCTTGTAGCGACGGCCACGCCGTCGCTAAGGCGTCGCTACAACATTAAATGCACTGTTCAGTGCAATTAATACTTAGTGACGACCAAGTCATAGCTACGTAGTGATGGCCTTAGCGACGTATGGCCGTCGCTACATTAAAAATAAAATTCAAATTTGGCGCGCACTGAGGAATTTTAAACGTAGCGACGGCCTACGTTAATTGCTGATACACGTAAAACCCTTCCCCCTCTCCTCTTCCTCCATCTTCATCCTCCTCCTCCTCCTTCCTCTCTTTTCCTCCCCTCCAGTCACCCCTTTGTTTATGTCCCTCTCTCTTTCTCATTTTAAAAAACTCACCGATTAAAAACTTCCCCTCCATCATAGGTTCATTTTGAACCGATCAGAATTCAAAGTAGTTGCCTGTAGGTGGCTTTACAGCTCCTTCTCTCTTCATTCCTTCTCCGACGTGGCAACTAGTAAGTTTTATAGTTTTAATTAATTTATTTGTAATTAATAGTTTGTTTATTTTATTAGTTTATTAATGTGACATAGGTATTGGGTTATTAGTTTTAAACATTGCTTTAGTAGGTATGTTGTTTATTAGTTTTATTAGTTTATTAATTTTATAGTAAATAGTAATAAGTAAATAGTAAATAGTAAATAGTAAATAGTAAATAGTAAATAAAATAGTATTTATAAAGAGTAATTAATTAATTTAATTTAGTAATTTGTAAATAGTATTTATATAATTACTAATTTGTAAATAGTAATAATTTAATTTATATAATGTTTATAGTTTATAGTAAAAATGCCTTGTATGCGTGGTAGAGGTGGAGAGAAGATCCCACTGAGTAGAGGGAGGTCCATCCCTCCGGACGAACTACGTGCACAGGCGGCTCGCGCGATGCGGGAGAGGGCCAACCTCTCTCACTCTGATCAGCTGCCGGAGCATCCATCTACTTCAGCGGCTCCGGCGACAGCCATTCAGTCTTCTTCTTCCTCCCCTCCACCTTCTACTCCAGAATTCGATGGAATGAGGTTCATCCCGACAACGGGATTAGGTCAGATGCCTCCAGTGGTTGAGGACGTTGTGCCCAAGCTGTACGCTAAGGACGTTCAGGATTAGATGGATGGGGACGCTGACCATGAGTCTGATGAGGGACACCTCCATGACTGATGCCTCCACCAAGCTGGAGATCTGGAGGGATGTAGCGGGTGGCAAGACCCGAGGCCGCTGTTATAGCATTGGGGACTTGGCAACCAACATTTGTCCACGTGAGACCAACCTCACTCAGGAGTCTCGAGCTTATAGCAGTGGGAGTGACGGGTCCGGGTCACCGCATTCAACTAAGGAGGCATTGTGCCAGAAAGTAATTGAAGCAAGGCTAGAGTCTCGCCAGTCTATAGCGAAGGTTGCACAGTTGAAGGATGAGTTAGGACGACTTCGACAATAGATGCAGCAGTTGTTGGAGGCTTAGGCTGCCGCTTAGGCTCAAGCTCAGCAACACCCCCACTACGATGTCGCCCTGGATGAACATCTATTAGATGAGGATGAGGAGCCTACCCCACCACAACACCTGCATTGTCGTCATTGCCACCATTGATTTTTTTTATTGTATTTTTTTTATACTTTTATTGTATTATGTTTGAACAAATTATGTATATATATATTTTCTTCTGTCGATGTGTTGATATAGTATTTTGTATTGTTTTTATAATTTTAAAATTAATAAATGATAAACCCTAAACCCTAAATATTAAAATAAATAATAATAAATTTAATTTTTTAAAAAAATTATCTTTAGCGACGGTTATATGATAAATTCTTGTATTTTTACTGCACTTATCAAGGGTAAAATAGTAATTTATGTCCCAAAATAATTCCTTTTCAGTAATAATTGTAATAATTGTGTTTATTTAATTTGAATTTGAATTTGATGCTATTTTAATAGAAAATCTGTTGATTTTGCAGATTTATGAGAGAGATTTGAATGAGAAAAGAAGATAGCATTATTTGAGGATAGGATCTGTAGATTTGAAGTTTAAATGAGAGCAAATAAAGATAAGATCAACAACCATTTAAACAAGGATTATGCGGATAACTTCCTAATTTAAATTCAAAGTCAAGATAAACACAGAATCAGATCAAAAAGAGGGAAACAAGGAAAGCCAAGCAAACAAAGATAAGACCAGGAAGAGATCAAGCTAAAAAAGGGAGAGAATCAAGAGAAGCTGATTAAGAAATTCTCTCCATCTGCGCTGAGCGCAGGTGAAGCGTAACCATCAGGATTCCTCTCTGGATCCTGCGCTTCAGATGCACTGAGCGCAGGAACACGGATTTGTTTTCTAATCTGATTTCAAAACAAATTCCTTCCAGATTTAAGATAGCCTTCCTTGGTCTATAAATAGGACATTTTGTAAAGATCAAAGGGAGCTAGAGAGGAGCTTTTGGTAGAGCGTCTAAGATAGATGAGAATTTTAGAGAGACAGCAGAGCAGAGCTAGGATTGAAGAAAAGCGTGACAGTTTCTTCATTGGTCTGTATGGCTACCATGCATAGCTAAACTCTCCAATAGGGTTTAATGTAGTTGATTCAATCCCCAAGTGTATGTGAATTCTCTTTATTATTTATGAATCTCTATTCTATAATATCGGTGCTTTTATACTTTGCTTAATGCGTAGCTTTCGCCTGTGTGCCGAAGTTATAGGTTGTTTTTTATAAGATGCATTGGTAAATGGTTTTGTAAATACAACAACGAGTTTGGGAAAGCCTAGACATAGGACACTTGAACTCTGATTGGTAAAAGTACTCATAGTAATCGCTATAGGAATATAGGGGGAATCGATGATTGAAGAATTGGAATGTGACAGCCTCTTCATAGTAGTCGCTATAGGAATATACAGTGAATTGATAGTATTAACGAACGGAAAAGTAGAGCAATCAAGCCAGGGTAATTTGTCTCCTGGGAGAACCCGCATGAATTATTGCTGAGTATCTCGTGATATGGGACACCGACATGGGATAATATAGTTTTGCTAGGGTATTATAAAATATATTCGTAAATAATATTGGGAATCACATGCATAAGGGGTGCGATGATACGAAGTTCAATCCTGATCCAAGTAAAGTTATCTTACCTTATCTCTATTATCTCATTTACTTTATGCAATTTACTTCTAGCTCAACAAAAATCATCAAAAATAGTTTCTCACTTGATAGTCTGATCACTAATAAATACGAAGTGAACCGTTCCCTGTGGATATGATAACTCATACTTACTATTATACTGCTGAAATTTTGGTACGCTTGCCAGAATCTCATCAATAATGCTTTCGTGATTATGTCTTCTATTTGATCTTTAGTTTTGCAATACTCCAACTTGATTTCTTTAGTTGCCTCTGCTTCTCTGATGAAGTGATATTTAATTCCTATGTGTTTTGTCCTACTGTGATGTACTGGATTTTTTGTCATTGCTATTGCTGATTTGTTGTCGCAGTAGATTATGCTAGGCACATCTTGTTGTTCTCCCATTTCTGCAAGTATCCTTCGAAGCCAAATTGTTTGACTTGTAGCTTCAGTTGCTACCACGTACTCTGCTTCTACTGTTGATTGTGCAACTGTTGCTTGCTTCTTTGATGCCCAAGAAAATATTCCTGATCCGATTGAGAACACATAGTCGGAGGTGCTCTTCATGTCATCTACCAAACTTGCCCAATCACTGTCGGTGTATCCGAGCAAACTTGAGTTGGTCATGGTTTTGTACCAAACACCAAACTCCTTTGTGCCTTTTAGATATCTTAGAATTCTTTTAGCTGCTCCAAAGTGAATTTGGCTTGGGCTTTGCATAAACCTTAATAGAAGACTTACAGCATACATGATGTCTGGTCATGTGGCTGTTAAATATAGTAAGTTCTCAATCAGACTCCTGTAGCGAGATGCATCAGCTTTTGGTGCTCCATCATCTTTTTGTAGCTTCTCGTTTGTCACGAGCGGAGTAGTGACGGTCTTGCAACCATTCATCTTGAACTTCTTGAGTAGAGCTTCTGTATATTTCTTTTGACAGATGAATATCCCTTCTTTTTTTTTTACTTACCTCAATACCGAGAAGGTAGTTCATCAAGTCAAGGTCGGCCATTTCGAATGTCTTCATCATGTCTTCTATAAATTTCGTTATCATCTTCATATCGTTACCTGTGTAGATAAGATCATCTACATACAAGGAGACAATGAGAGTGTCATACTAACCTTGGGACTTGATGTATAGTGTTGGCTCACTCTTGCTCCTCCTGAATCACTGATCAGTGAAGTACTGATCTATTCTGATGTACCATGCCCGAGGAGCTTATTTTAAACCATATAAAGCTTTTCTAAGCCTTAGCACTTTGTCTTCATTGTCTTTGCTTATGAAACCATGTGGTTGCTCTACATAGATATCTTCTTGTAGTACTCCATTTAGAAAAGCAGACTTGACATCTAGCTGGTAGATGTTCTAGCCTTTTTGTGCCACAAGAGCTTTTATAGCTCTAATTTATCTAGAAGTGATATTGGGGTAAATGTCTCGTAGTCGACTCCCGGTCGTTGTGAATAGCCCTTAGCTACCAACCTTGCCTTGTGCTTTTGTATGGTGCCGTCGGGATTGAGCTTTGTCTTATACACCCATTTTACCCCGATGATATCTTTGTCTTTTGGACAGTCTACTAGCTCCCAAGTGTTATTTTTCTCAATCATTTTTATCTCTTCTTCCATAGCCTTGACCCATACTTGTTGCTTTGATGCTGATTCAAAGCTTTCAGGTTCAAGTATGGCCAAGTTGCAGGTTTCATATTGTTGAGTCTCAAAATATTATTAAGTGATTAATAATGTTAAGTCTCATTACCCTAAGTTTTAATGAGTAACAAATTTGGTTAAAGCATTCTGAGAAATAGTACGAATTCTATTAAGGGTATTTTATATGTTTCAGCAACTCTCTGAAGGAGTAACCCTCTGAAGTGGTACAACCTTCTGAAGAAGTAGAACCTGCTGAAGTTTTTCAACCCTCTGAAGAGTCGTGCTATCTGAATCAAGAAGAGTTGTTGAAGACTCTATACGCGGCATTTGTCTAAAGTCAGGAGGCTTTTTGCTCAAGACTTAAATTCATCCTCATCGTCTTCTGCAAGCTTGTCTCTTTTAAGGAAAGATTACAGAGATCCTTTCTGCACTTATTTGAATCCTCATACCAGAAAAGGAAACCTTTGTACCTGCAGTGTGTCAGAACTGAGTCATACCTGCACACCAGCACTTCTCATGTCAGAAGTTATCAGAAGATTGTCTCACAACGGTTCTCACAGCATTTAATGTTATCTCTCAACGGTGGTTTTAAGCAATCTTCAACGGACATAATTTGGATCCTATATATATAGCTTCATGAAGGACTTCAACAAGAGAGAACAACATATCAAGTTAAAATGCTGTCAAAATTAAACGATATAATTCTCTTTGTTTCATTGTACAACAAATTGTATTTATCCTGAGTTTTACTCAGTTATCTTTGTACAAGTTTGTCCCAGTTTAAGTTAGGAACTTGTTTTGGTTCTGTAACTTAAACAAAATTTCTTTGTAAACACTTTTCAAGTGTCTGAGAGCCTGGAGAGGCTTGGAGGAAGAAAGAATACTTGTTGTTGAGCCTGGAAAGGCTTGTGGATAAACAATACTTGGTTTAGAGTCTGGAGAGGCTTGACTGTAAAAGAATACTTGTTGTTGAGCCTGGAGAGGCTTGTGGATAAACAATACTTGGTTTAGAGCCTGGAGATGCTTGACTGTAAAAGAATACTTGGTGTTGTAGAGCCTGAAGAGGCTTGATAGAAAAGAATACTTGTAATCTCTGAGATTAGTGAAAAATCCATTGCTAGTTGGTTTTGGGACTGGACGTAGCTCACAGTGGAAGTGGGTGAACCAGTATAAATCTATGGCTAAGTTTTCTCTTACCCTTATCTCTTTATATTTGGTTTAAAATAACTTGGAGGGTTCTGAGTAAACTGTTTTATAAGTTGAAACTGAAAATCAATTTAGAACGTATTGAAAAACAAAATTCCAAAACTGTTTTATTGAACCTGCTGAAGCAACTTCAGCAAGTATCTCACTCCCAGTTTCAGCAAGTTGCTCATATTTCTTTGTGAAAAGTTTTGCTTGTAAAAGGTTTTCCTAAAATCAGTTTGAAATTATAAAACATTATTCAACCGCCCTTCTAGTGTTTCCTGTGGTTTCTACACATATATGTCCACCAAAGATCTAACTTGTCTCGGAGTAGACTCTGGTGATGGAGTTTGTTGCTGTGGAGGAGAATGGGGCTCACCTGGGACTTCTTCAGTTTCTTCTTGAAGTTGCTGCATTGGGATAGAAACGTTTTTCTCTATTTTTCATCATTCCAATTCCAGGAAGCATTTTCATCGACGTCAATGTCTCGGCTAATAGCGGCTTTCTTGGTTTGCAAGTTGTAGACTCGGTAGCCTTTTGTTTGTGTGCTATACCCAAGGAACATGCCTCGTAGGGTCTTGTCTTCTAGCTTGTGCCTCTTCTCTTCCGGAACATGTATGTAGCAAATAGATCCAAAGACCCTTAGGTGCTTTGCTGATGGCTTTTGCCCGCTCCCAGCTTCGATCGAAGTCTTATCTTGAACTGCTTTAGTCGGACATCTATTAAGTATGTAGACAGCAGTATAGACTGCTTCAGCCCAGAAGGTGTTTGGTAATCCTTTTTCCTTGAGCATCGATCTGGCCATCTCCATTACGGTGCGGTTTTTCCTCTCAGACACTTCATTTTGTTGTGGAGTATATGCGACTGTAAGTTGTCGCTCAATGCCTTCATCTTCACAGAATTTATTAAATTTATGGGAGGTGTATTCTTTTCCACGATCACTTCTAAATACTTTTATTTATTTGCCACTTTGCTTTTCGACAAGGGCTTTAAACTTCTTGAAAATATCAAAGACGTCTGATTTTGCTTTTATGAAGTAGACCAAAGTCATTCTCGATAAGTCATCTATGAAGAGAATAAAATACCTGTTGTTATGGAGTGACGACGTCCACATCGGTCCGCAGATATCTGTATAGATCAGCTCCAATAAGTCCTTTGCTCTCCATGTTTTGCCAGTTGAAAACGGCAGTCGTGTTGCTTGCCAAGGAGACATCCTTCACAAGCTTCACTATTCTCTTTTAAGCATGGGAGATCTCTCATCATATTCTTTTGATATAATAACTTCAAGGCATGGGTATTGAAGTGGCCAAATCTTATATGCCAAAGCCATGAGTCGTCAACTTCTGCTTTCATGGCAATATTAGAGCTTGTCTCAAGCTTATTGGGAAACTTCTATTTCTCTTCTCCATTTTTACTCAACCAATCTCTAACTTTTTATTGTCATATATTTTACATGTGTCTCCTTCAAAGTGGAGACTATAACCTTTCTCCATCATCTGGACAATACTCAAGACATTTTCTTTGAGATTAGGAACTAGTAGTACGTCAATAATAAGTCTCGTACCTTTCTTTGTCTCCACCGTAACGGTGCCTTTGCCTTTTGATTCAACGACAGTTTCGTTCCCCATTCGGACTTTCACTTTGATGGATTCATCAATATCCTTGAAAATGCTTGCATCTTTGGCCATATGATTGCTGCAGCCGCTATCCAAGTACCAGCTTCCACTTGTTACACTATTGGAATCTTGGGTAGCATAAAAAAGATGTTTCTCACCATCTTTCTCTTCAGCAAAGTTTGCTTGATGCTTATTTTTGTTGTGGCAATACTTCTCCACATGTCCGAATTTCTTGCAGTGATGACATTGTGGCTTTCCACGATACCGACAGTCTTTCTCGGCATGATTTGTTCTTTTGAAAATGTCGCATGGAGGATATTCATCCTGATCATTTCTGGAGAAATTTCTAGAATTCTCTTTATTTCTAGAAATTTCACCATTATTCTTTTTTCCTCCATTTCCTTTATTTTGAGACCATAATTTGAGCTTTTATTGAAAGGCGTTTTCAACTGAGTTCTCATCATGCCTATTCAACCTTTGTTCATAAGCTTCAAGTGACCCCATTAGCTCTGTCACTGATAAGGTAGATAGATCTTTTGTTTACTAAATCGTTGTCACGATTGGATCATATTTACGGGGAACAGTAGTTAGAATTTTCTCGACAATTTTCTTGTCAAGAATATTTTCCCCGTAGGCTCTCATTTGGTTAACTACTTCTTTTATCTTAGAATAGTAGTCTTTTACGGTCTCAGATTCCTTCATATTTAACAATTCAAAGTTACGCCGTAGAGTTTGGAGTTTTATAACACGTACCTTTTCACTTCCTTTGAACTCCTCCTACAGCATAGTCCATGCTTCTTTGGCGGTTTTGGCACCCATTATACTTGGAAAAATTGTGTCCGTCACGGCTTGTTGCAAAATAAATAGTGCCTTTGAATTCTTTTGTTTGTTCTCCTTCAACTCCTTTTTTTGAGCTGCAGTAAGAGCTGAGGTGTCTTCTTGAGCAGAAAATCCTTCTTCTATCGTATCCCATAGAGCTGAGGTGCCTTTGAAATCTTGGAAGGTGAAATATGTCTTTATTTTTGTACTCCAAAAATCATAATTTTCACCATTAAAAATGGGAATAGGGATAGATGATGGTTGAATGGTGTTAGCCATGGGTTAGAAAATTTTTTGGAAGTGGATAGGATATTGGGAGAATTTTTTTGAAAGTAGTGGGGTAATATTTCTACGCCCAGTAGATGACCGAACGTAGCTCTGGTACCACTGTTAGTTTATGAATTAGTGGAAATAAGGATGTGAAATTGTAATAATTTGTCAAGAAGGAATGTGGACATAGTTTATAGTTTGTAGTTAACTTGTTATATGAGATAGCTTTACTTTGTAGACTAGGTAGTAACTTTCTTCTTAAAACAAATGTTGCAAGTATGCCTATATATATAGGCTCTGTCACCGCCTTCCATTGGCATTGGTAATTCATAGATTTTTCTAGACATAGTAGAGTCTAGATTATTTACTCTAATAGTCTAGCATGTTCTATACAATTCTTAATAATTCTAGAAATTTGTATCAATTATTTTAATAGTGGAGCTACTAGTTTAAATAGGTGTTTGATAGTGAGAGAGAAAGAGAGAAGGGTCTTGAACGTGTCAACCTTTGGGAGTGGTAAAAGAGAGTTGTGAGGGTAATAAGCACAACAACTCCAGCACAGTTTCCTCATGCCATGGTGAGGAGATATTGTTGAAGAATGGAGTCCAACCGACGGCGTCGAAGTACTCTGAGACTTTGTAGTCAGCCTCATCAAAATCTGAGAGATTAACCATTTTTAAGAGTATGATTCTCTCATCAAACATTGAAGTGTTTGAGTCATTTGATGATGCAGACATGTTGGCCATGAGTACGTATGAACTAAGAGGTTAGAGAATCTGAGGAAGGTAGACTTTAGCCTTTGAGGATTGATTCTGGTGTAGTTCCCATGATGATCTTCCAATCCCAATATATAGGCAACAGGATATGCTTGATACATTTATGATCACGGTTACATGCACTAAGCAGACATGGAGAGATGTGCATCTTTCCAGTTATGAGGAACCGGTTGAGGATTCAATGATTCATGTAGCGCCGTATCACAATTATTAACATACATGACTCTTCAACTATTATACAAATACATTCGTGCATATGATACAGTTAGCATGCAATAATTTATTTTCACACAAATATAGACACTCATGCATTAGCAATTTCAATAATTATAATGTAAGACACACGGAAGTTAACAATTACATTTAAACTAAACTTAGGATAGGAAAGATGTTACCCGTAGGTGATCTTGAGATAGATGTACTTTCCTTTTCCAGTCACGTCCTTCTGAAAGATGCCTTAATTGCATAAATAATGAGTTTCAGAAAAATAATTTCCTTTTCTCATTATCATTCTTCAGAGTTGCTTCAACTTGGTGAGATTTCCATCTTCTGAGGATCTACTCCTTCTGCATTTGTTAGATGCTCAACCCGAAGGTGAGCTCTGATACCAATTGTTAGTTCCACAGGCAACACTAGAAGGGGGTTGAATAGTGTTTTATACATTTTGATCATTTTGGAAATCTGAAAATAAACTTCAAGCCTATTAAGACAAAATAAAATGAGAAACTTAAAATCAGAGTTAACATGAAAATTGCGGAAGATAAGAAGGACAAATTTTGACACAGTTAGAGACTAAGGAAAGTTGAACAGAACGCTGACTAATTTGGACTCTTAATTAATTAATCTTAATCATTCAGATTCATCTCAAGATACCCTCTAAAAGATACTACAAAGAACCTTTTCAGAACTATTTCTGAGCTACTTCAGATGATTGATCATCGTCTGAAGTGTACTTCTAACTTCTGAATTGAAACTGTTTCAGATCCACTTCAAGGAGTTGTTTCAGACGTTCTTCAAAGTAAATTCTTTGTAATATTCCAAATGATATATGATTAACTGAGTGAGTTATTATCTTGGAAAACTTAGTCTATTTAAATTGTTGTGTTAAGTTTATTATGAAAAATATTGTTCAATCCCCATCAGAAATATAAAGTTGTAGATTAAGGAATTTAAGGGATAGAAAACTTAGCCACAAAATTTATCCCGGTTCACCCACCAACCCAGTGAGCTACATCCAGTCCCAGGGCAAACCACCACTGGATTTTTCACTATCTGAAACCACAGATACAAGTATTCTTTCTATCAAGCCTCTTCAGGCTCTACACAAGTATTCTTTCATTTTCAACTACCTCTCCAGGCAACTCAGTGCAGTATTCTTTTACAGACAAGTCTCTCCAGGCTCAACCACAAGTATTCTTTTATTTTCAACTGCCTCTCCAGGAAACTCAGTGCAGTATTCTTTTGCAGACAAGTCTCTCCAGGCTCAACAAGTATTCTTTCTTACAAAGCCTCTCTAGGCTCAGCAAGTATTCTTTCTTCCACCAAGCCTCTCCAGGATCTCAGACACATAAAGTTTTTACAAACTATACTAAGTTTAAGTTTCCACGAAACATAAACTTAATTTCATCCTATACTTACAGTTTAACTGATTACTACTCAGGATATATGAAATGAATTCTAAGTACAGGGGTAAGACTGAGATACAAGCGTATGATTTTGGGTACAATCTCGTCTTCTAAGTGAGGTATAACATCCTCAAGGAATCGGCTAAGTAAAATATTGAATTAAGCTTCAGCCAGTTCATTCTTGACATAATCTCTGCCTTGGGCTTCAATGCCAAACCTTTCTGGTTGACATCTTGTGGATGTGATGCTAAGACATTGGCTCAAATTTAGTTGTCTTCTTACAATCGACAACAAGTCGGCACCATCAGATTCATACTTGAGGCTATTTATATTCTGATAGAATATAGTCGTTGAAGATGGTTGATAATACTGTTGAGATGTTGATGATGTGGCTCATATAGCCGTTGTGTAATAACTTCTCAAACGGTTGCTTCTTCTTAAGAAAAATAAGTGTTCAGACGATCTTGTTCTGACACTTCTATTGATGGGCTCTTTTGAGAGATTTCCTTGATATTTTTATGTTTCCTCTCTCTCTTGATTTTCTTCTGCTTTCTTCAGCTTTCTTCTGTTTTCCTCTGTTTTCTTCTAGAGTATGTATGAGGAGGTATCCGTTGGATTTGTCCTTTTGCTTATTTGTATATACTCATTTTCATTTGCTCCTGACACAGTTTCCTCTTTCCTCTTTGAGTGAGGTGTCTTGTCATAAAGACAATAGCTATTTTTGCTATTTCCTGTTTGAATAAAGACATATGATATTATGGTCGTTGAATCATAAGGTCTCAGCTTCTGTTGTGACTTCTTCTATGTTGAAATCTGTTCCATGCATTTAGAGAGTTTCATTTCTTTAGACTGTTAAGCCACTTATAACTTCCTTCAGATGATAGCTTCAAGCTTCTTTTAATTCTTCATATTGAAATGCTTTCAACTTGCTCCTCTCTTCTTGCAATATGATTCTTCTCTTCTTCAGATGATTAAAGCAAGATGCTTCTTCCTCTTAGCAGAAATCTTCTTCCTTTTTACTTCAACAGAATGCTTCTTCTTTTACTTCAGACGATCCTAGCTTTATTCATCTTTGACTCTTCTAGTTCTTCTGATATTTGAATAGATGTTGAATTACATAGTATTAGTTCACACATCTTTCTCGATATTTTCTTGTCCAGACTTCTGATTTGCTTTTGGACAGTAGCATGTGCAGTATATCTGCGTATACAGTATCCTTTTGATTGCAGATGCAACATTCGTTGCAGGATTTCCTTATTTGTGCAAGTCTTTTTGATCAAGGCAGAAAGGTATGCCTAACTTTGTGCCGAAATGAAGTAGTCCATTGGATACAGTGTTCTTCATGCTTTGGCAATATCTTCATGAGAATATTTCTTGGTTCTGACGCCTTCAGTCCTTCAGTCATACAGAGTGCTTCTGATCAGCTTCCATTCTTCAGATGATAGTTGTTCTTGAGACGATGAATAGTTTATTCAGATGATAGATAAGTCTTCAGTTTGTCTTCATGTCTTCAGATGATAGTCATTCTTCAGTTTGTCTTCACGTGTTCATATGATAGTCATTCTTCAGACAGAGGATATTCTTCAGATGATGATAGGTCTTGAGACGGTCTGAGTCTTTCATGTCTTTAGATGATTGAATCTTTTCTATTCTTTTCGGATTCTGTATTGCTTCATCTTCTGATTTTTCTTCGTTCTTCTTCTGATTTGTTCTTCTTCTTCTGATACTTCACTGGTTCTTCTTCTTTTGATTCTTTACTGGTTCTTCTTCTTATTGGTTCTTCTTCTTCTGATTTGTTCTTCTTCTTCTTCTTATACTTAACCAGTTCTTCTTCTTCTTATTATTTACTGGTTCTTCTTCTGATTTGTTCTTCTTCTTCTTCTGATACTTCAGACGAATATTCCAACCTAAAATACAATCAACAAAACAATACCTTTTTTAGTAGCACCTGTTTTCTTTTCATCTAGTCTAATTTGTTAATCATTAAAACCAAGGATAATGAGTCTTGAATTTAATTTGAATACTTAAATTAATTATGAGACTCAACAAAATTTGATATACATGATCATGAAGGTAATATAATATGATTCAACAGTTGGATTGGTCAATTTCACATTCTACAAAAAGTTATTAATTGGTGTAAGTCTTGAAGTTTGACACCTGGTGTCAACGGATCCTGACTCATATATATACTGAAATATAGTCGAGATTTGATTTTTAGTCCTTGTAATTCAAAATTGGTAGATTTAGTCCCTCAAAAAGTGAAAATAGCCCTTTTAACCCTTATCGATAAAAATTCGTAGCAAAATCTGTAGTAAAATTATGCAATAAGGACTAAATTTGTGTATTTTCAATTTTTGAAGGACCAAAACCACCTGTTTTAAATTATAGGAACTAAAATCAAATCTTGAATATTTTTCAGAAACTAAAAATATTTAATCCTATGTGTGTGTGGAGTAGTCCTGCTCGGGGATTAGTCACATTTAAAGCCCCCCTCACCTCTACTAAGAGTGTGTTTAGTAAAGATCGAACGAACTCAGGAGCTCTTTCCACAATCTTAGGGCCTGTTTGGTTTACATTTACATTTCCTGTTTCCATTTTCTATTTTCATTCTGTTTCCTATTTTTTGAAATTTTACAAAAGAAAAACTGGAAATGCTGGAAACGACAATTTTTTGTTTTCAGCATTTCCAGTTTTTCGTTTGTAAAATTTTAGAAAATAGAAAACAGAAAATGGAAATAAAAAATTAAAATGCAAACCAAACAGAACCTTAAGTTGTGTTACAACTAAGCCACAATGGTGAAATATGCTTTTAATCCCAGTAAAACTAACGAGTTTTGTTTTTTATCACAGTAAAATAATACATTTACATTTCCTGTTTCCATTTTCTATTTTCATTCTGTTTCCTATTTTTTGAAATTTTACAAAAGAAAAACTGGAAATGCTGGAAACGACAATTTTTTGTTTTCAGCATTTCCAGTTTTTCGTTTGTAAAATTTTAGAAAATAGAAAACAGAAAATGGAAATAAAAAATTAAAATGCAAACCAAACAGAACCTTAAGTTGTGTTACAACTAAGCCACAATGGTGAAATATGCTTTTAATCCCAGTAAAACTAACGAGTTTTGTTTTTTATCACAGTAAAATAATATTTTTTAAAATTGTCCTCCTAATTTTTGTTTTGTTTTAAAATAGTCCCTCTCTTTCGACCAAAAAAAAAAAATAGTCCTTCTCTCTAAAAAGTAGGTTTCCAGTACTATTATGTCACACTTCATTCCTAGTCATCAATCCAGCTTGATAATAACTTATCCTATGTGGCATTTATACGTAAATTTTTTAAAATAACAAAAACTCTCAGTCACGGTTACCTTCTCTTATCTTCTCCATTCACACCGGTAAAGCTAAAAGAGCTTCCATGACCATGAAAGGAAAAGGGTCTTTTTTGTTTAAAAAAAAAAACAGAAGCGCTGCTTGCAACTATAACCTATGCATAAATTACACCGAACTAGCATTGCTGATAGAGAGCTTCATGAAAATAATGAAACTTGGAAAGCTTCTATTAATTAAAAACCAAAATCTAAAATCATTGAAAATATCCCACATCACCAAACAAAGTTCAAACAAACAGTAAAGGTATTTGGGACAAAGTTCAGAACAATGGGCTTAACACATTTTCAGATTCACAATTTTCATTTTGATCTCTCTCTCCCCCTCTCTCTCTCCATAGATTTATTATGGTATCAGAGCTACAATTTCTTCAAATTGTAATGGCTCAAATTTGCTGCTTAGGAGCGTTACAAATTTACAATAGATTCATACTCGAGGTAAACCCTCTAACTGATCATTAGAAGAGATAGGATTTCCAGCAAAAAAACAAGGAGTCATTGATTGACTTATTTCGCAGCAAATACTTAGACACAAATTTGTCACCAAGAGTTGTGCTTTGGAGCTCAGTGCAAAGTTTGCGAGCTTTGGCTCCAGTGTGAGCATGGAAATCAGCATGAGTCTTTTCCCAAAGCTCACGGGTAGGGATGAAAATAGGTTTAGCTGAGCTAGATTTTCCAAGGCCGAGTCTGCATCTTAAATTCATGGTCTGAGCATGGCTTGTTTATCTGATATAAGTTTTATTTCATGGTATGAGTCTGATCTATTTAAAGTCTGACATGACCTAAAAGTCTGTTTTAGAGTAAATTACTTGAATATATCATAAGCATGAATTTGAATAGACTTAGATGCCCAAGTTATTTTTATAGAAAACAATATCCTTATATATTTACACTAATAAGTACATAATTATAAGGAAATATAATAAAAATCTTTATAATAATAATAATAATATAAAAAATATTAGTATTTTATTTATATTTAGTTAAATAGATCGACCTGATAGATTAAAAAAAAATTTAATGGCCTAAAATCTGACCTGTTTTACTATATAAGTCAGGTTGACATGGGCCTGATGTAGGTCAGGTTGTAGACCTTTGACAGACAGTTTAACCCGTTCCCATCTCTATTCATACGAATGCCGAGACGCTGTTTTTTGTTTCTGGAAAAAACCATTTCCCTTTGATGTTGTTGGACAATCAAAACCCGACCCTCTTTAAGCTCTACCAGCATTTGAGCTCTACCAGCGTGTGAACGGAAAGGAAGACGAGAGGTCTACTGACAGCATTTTTTTTTATTTAATTTTACATACAAATGCCACACAAGATATGAAGATAAGTCATTGACAAGTTGGATTGCTAATTAGAAATGGAGTGTTACGCATGGACACAAGCATTTTAATGGGAGGGAATATTTAAAAAAAAATTGGAAGGATGATTTTAAAATATATATATTTTATCTATGTCTATATATAAAGGGAATACCAATTTTTTGGTTTCCATTTTTACTTTACAATTATATCCCTAATAATTTATTTTAAAAAAACACATAAAAAAGAATGAGGGTAATCAGAAGTAAAAAAACACCAAAAAAAAATAACTATTTTTTTTTTATCGAAAAATGTTTAACTGCTTCGTCCCAAAAAAAAATAACTGTTTTTTTAACGAAAAAAATTAACTGCTTCGTTACATCATTTCTCTCCGTTTTTGCCCATGACCCATTCCATCTCTCTCATACTCTTCCCCATTTCACTTCCCATTAACTGGTTTTTTCTTTCGACTTTAATCTCCCTTTTTGCTTTGCATCTTACTGAAACTATTCTCGAGATTGGGGGAGGTCTGCCGCTGGGGTGTGGGATGGTGACGAAGGGGGCGGCTGTGAACGGAGGAGCGCTGAGGATGGGAGAAGACGGAGGGTCTACCATTGTGGATGATGGTGATGGATGAAACGAACAGAAAAGAAAAAGAAATATCATGGGCCTAGGCTTGGCTAGGTGCGGCTCTTGGAGGAAAACGCGGGTGTGTGAGAGAGAGATGCATATCCATTGATAAAGTCCAAATATCCGAGTCTTCCTGGTCTGGTTGCGACGACACAAAGAATCTTGATCGCTGAGAAAACCTTTGCAGCCCCGAACATATCAAACTCAAACATACCCAACAAACACAACACCCTTTCAAACACATGTTAAATTCCACTCAACTTCACTGACGATTCACCGCAATCCAACCTTCCCTCAATTATTTATGGATTATTGCCTCTGAAACCAGATTCTTCGACTGAACTTGCACAGCTTCAAGGAAAAAGTTTTATTTTTCCACATAAAGGTAATTCTTTTATTCTACTTTCCTTCTACATTTGGAAACACAGTCACTTTAATACGAATGTGATTGCCCTCATTCATGATTACACTTTCCTTAATCTGATATTTAACTATCATTATACAGTATTTTTTTTATATTCTTAATGGATCATATTTAGATCACTTTTTGCCTGAATTTTTCCTTTGTTATAAAGCATGGCGATTGTGAGCATGAGATCGGGGTAGGGGGTGTCGCCGATGATGCACCCGAGTGGGTACCATGAATCCGAGTCGAACCAGTTCCAAAACTCGACGAAGCTGTGGTTGGTGAGGTATAGCATGGTGTGGTAGTTGAATCCTTGCGCCGCTTCGTCTCATGGTAAGTTCCCTCTCATCTCGAATCCTTGCGCCTCTGTTTCGCATACCACTACGCCTAGCGTGCTTCTTTTCTTTCATTTTATTTCTCTTTTTTGAATTTCTTTTTTGGAGTTGTATTTTGTTCGCAGATTTTTTTAGACTGTAAACTATAATTTTGAATATGTGACTTCATATGATTGCCCGTGATTTCTGCATTATCAGAATTTGTAACTAACCAGAGTTCTGCATTACCAGAATTTGTAAGTAATAAATTAATCAAATTCGTGGGCTTTTCTTTGATAGACTGAACAATTCATTTCATGGCATCAGTGCCACTCAATGTGATAAATGTATGTCTTGCACATGCAAATTCTCCTGCTCTATGTTTGTTTGCAAAGAGTTGTATTTGAGCGACGAGGGCAATAAGTTTTCTATCTCTCAGACTATATTTGAGTCATTGACAAAATTTCACTTTCACTACGATGTGTGTAGTGCAAGGCTGCAAGTTTCTTCAAACATATACCTTTTGATGCCATTTTTTAGTGACCATCTCCATTATAATAATATATATCTGCTACAGATCTCTAAACCCATGAAAACTATTGTCGTGGAGCCTATGGAATTGTGTGCTCTTCTGTGAATAGAGGGTAGACTTTGAGCAGTGTAGATAGTGTGATGGTTTTGTTGGAGGATTTACTTTGAAATTTTTTGCTGGAAAATGGAAATGAGACAGCAAGTAGTTGCCGCAGTTTGAGAGACAAATCTACTAATTTGAGTCCATGTCACTTCAAAATACTATTTATGTCACATCATTAAACTCATTAAATGATGTGTCACATCATTAGATGATTGCGTAAAATTATTTTACACTGATAGTGTATAGTTATTAAATCCTTATATAGAAATAAACTTTATGTTTTTCTCCAATAAAAATTAAGAAATACGGATAGACAGACATGACAATATTACTATTGATACATTGAGATAGCATGAAAAAATGAAATTATTTACATTTCCAATACATTAATATAGAAACTAAAAACAAGATATCATGGGCACACGGTATATTGGTACTAATGAGTAATGATATTTGAGTTACATTTTTTAAGTAAGATACAACACAAACATCCAACAGCACAATCCAATCCCTCATAACCATCATCTTACAACGTAAAAATGTAAAAACAAGATATCCAAGTTAAGGAGTTTAAGTCCAAAAATTATATTCTCTAAGCAACTAAATATTGAAACTAAGATGATAAAATTCTAATCTCTTCTCTTTTCTCTAAGAATAAAGTTCTATAAAACCTGATACATGATAAAATTCTAATCTCTTCTCTTTTCTCTAAGAATAAAGTTCTATAAAACCTGATACGTTAAGATAGAAACAAAGATGATAAAATAATAAGAATTATAAACAAACAATATATTTTGCACTTGGATTAATGTAGTTTAATTTTATATATTGTGTATAATTTTAATTAATTCATACAAATTAGTTATATTTACATTTAAATGTATATAAATAAATTTTACGTCTTTTCTCTAAAAAAAATGCAAAGATTTTATAGTTCTTGACATTTTTCATACATCACATTTTCATCAAGATTTATACTTTTCCCAACATAAAAATGCGGATAGACAGGCACGACAGTGCCTGTCTATTCGCTAGTGTGTATTTACTGGGGATCGAACTTGGGTGCTCTTCCCACAATCTTAGGTTGTGTTACAACTGAGCCACAACTTTTTGATATTAAAGAAATGTATAAAATCAAAGCCGAAGTGATAACAAATAAAAAATATTTTTCTGTACAGCTTTAAAAATTTATACCCAAAAATTACTAACCAAACCAAATATATGAAATCAAAGCCAAAATAGCAACAAATAATGTATCATAGATGAAATAAAATTTGTGAAAAGAATATTTTAAAATAAACAAAAATGCCGCAATAGCCGTGATTCAGAATGTACAAATAAAATTTAAATAACCGTTCAAAACAATGAAGATTAATTTATAATTCTACTCAACCTCCATAGCAGAATTTGCTTTCTCTAAGAAGTTCTTTAGTTCCTTTACCCTTTGCCTGGTCAACGCAACACAGTCCTGAAACCACAGCAATCGTTATTAACATCTATCTATATGATTTCATCCATCATGTGTACCATAACTACCACGCCCCTTCAGTAAAAGATTCACGTCACGATACTTAACTTTCCTTTGTTGGGTTATTAATTTACACTAATTAAATTTCCACTACCAACCTACTTTGTCATAATTTCAGTCTTCAAAATTGAGCACATATAATAAAGACCCGCCAAGGAGGGTTAACTCCATGAAGAATAGTTCAATAGTTAGAGGTGGAGGAAAACAAGGAAAACTATAAGCTAAACTGTTGAGAGAGATAAATATTCTATCTTTGCATTTAATGCATGATGGAACATTATGGTATCATATGGTCCATGTAGCTGACTCCACCTAGTGGGAACTGGGAACACTTAAGTTTTTCCAGTATTTTACTAAATTGCCCACTGTTATATAAGCATGTTGACCCAAAATGAGACAATTAACGTTTAATGCCAAAACTGATATTATGGTTCACCTCGTTAGTCCCATTGCAATGTGCAAACTAACCTGGATAGCAGAAGTATAGGCAAGAACTGGCCCACCGGGCTTGTAAAGAGATATTAGTTGACCGGATGTATCCAAAACTATCGTCACATGGGTTTCCATGATGGATTCTTCTTCTGCAGTAGGATCTGCCAAGATGTAACTCTTGTGAAGTATGCATGTTAATGAGAATGGAGTGCCTCTTAATGTAAGCTTCCTCTTCTTGTTAACTGGCTCCGTTGTCTGCTTTTGTCCATCTTCATCAGACATGAGTACTATTTTGCCATCATCATTCATGGCAACAGCAGGAATTTGCACTGTCAACATGGAAATCAATACAAGGAAGATAAGAAACCAATATGGTAATACCACAACAATGTTAAAATCAGCAATTCACATTAAGAACATCAATGGCAATGCATAAATTCTCTTTAAAATATAATCAGATAAGTAACCAAAAACATGGAAGTTAATCCTCAATGCTTCATGCATCTTGCAAAGGATATTAATTGATAATATATTTATTATAAAATAAGAAAAATGGAGCCAGATCCAGTATATAATTATAAAAAAACCAAGATTTTAAGAAGAAAACCTCACAACAAACTTCCCAAAATCAAATGGTTAAAAGTCATCTGAAGTTGGAACATCAAATCACCACACCCTAAAAATGGCCTTGTTCCAATAATTTCAGTGGCTAAACATGGAGATTGAAATTCTTGGGGTTCTAGACTAAACTGTTACATGTGTTATTCCAAGTTCAAAAAACTACAAACAAAGAAGGCATTACACCTTATAAGAAAATAAAGGCTTAAATAACTTTTTCATCCCTTAAAATACACAAATTTTTGCTTTAGTCCCTACCCACTTTTTTTGTTTTGATCCCTAATTGTTGCAGAGTCAGTATTTTGGTCCTCAACATTAGCCTAGGACCTTAACTGAGATATGGCTAACAGTGAATCACATCACCTTTGTCATGTGATGTTTGACAGTACTGTGTGTCATGTTTGCTTCCAAGGTGGATATTCTTCAGTGAATCGTGTGACCAACAAGTGATGGGTGTCTTCACTAGTTCTCCTCCAATTCAACAAAATCTCAGAAGACAACTCCATCACAACAGATTGAAGAGTAAACCATGGCAGCAACTATTGAAAATTGAAGATGGAAGGTAGCAGGATAAAGAGCATGCCCAGTGGCGTAGCCAATTAAGTCCTTGACACCATAAAACAATTATTATTTACTGATCACAATTTTATTTAGAAGGAAAACTTTTAATTCTACAACCTGTGAGTCCTTATACACACAAACAAGATAATAACTTCTCTGCTCTGCTCCTAATCCAATTACATGCAATCTCTAAAACTCAAAGCAGAAGAAAAAAACACACAAAAGGCTAGAATCAGAGAACAGGAACTATTAATGACAGTATCAGAGGGTGTTAGTTTAACAAATAATGTTAAATGATATTGAAGCACTTGGTCCACTAAAGATATTTTATTTATTTCAAAGTACAAGAATAGTAATAGTAATGTTAAAAATAAAGAAATAGTTCATAGCAGTGTTGTTAAATGGCGGTTATGGCGGCGCCATAACGGCGTGGCGGCGGCCGCCGCAATACGTCATGGCCGTTTGGCCTCTGAATGGCGCGCGTCCGCCATATTGAAGATTGCGGCCGTTATGGCGGTAACGGCGTGGCGGTGGATGGCGGCCGTGGCGGGAATTTGGGCTTTTCCCCATTTTTTTCCGGGTTTGGGCCCGGGTCGACCCGGTTTCATCCCTTTTCCCCTTTCATTTACGATCCCTAATCTGCTGCCTCTTCAGTTCTTCTTCACCCAAATATCCAGCGACCACTTCGTTCTTCTTCTCCGACCAGATCTGTTGGCGCCGCCGCCGCTTCCGCCGGTTCAGGCTCTGTTTCTCTTCTCCGCGCGGTTCAGGCTCTGTTTCTCTTCTCCGCGCGGTTCAGACTCTGTTTCTCTTCACCGCGCATTCTGCACGTTGCTACGGCCCCCAAGCTACTTCTTCTCTTCTGCGCATGTATTGCTCTCTGCAGCAGCCCCTAAGGTACTTCTTTTTCTCTTCTGCACATGTTTTGCTCTCTGCAGCAGCCCCTAAGGTCCTTGTTCTTCTATTCTGCAGCTTCTCCTGCTCAAGCATAGGCTGCACAAAAAAGCCACAATGTCAAGGGAGGGAGAATCAAACACCCAGTCAAACACCCAGCCATTAACAGGAACCTCCTCCAATTCCATTCATTCTAAGAGGACTGATGTTGCTTGGAAGCACTGTACACCAGTGAGAGAGAATGATACAAATGAGATTTTTTGTAATTATTGCCGGAAGGTTATGAAAGGAGGTATTACAAGGGGGAAACAACATTTGATTGGAAAGGCGGGCAATGTTACAGCTTGTTTGCTGGCTCCTGAAGCTGTCAAGGTTGAGATAAGGTCAGTTATAGATGGTAAGAAGCTGAAGCAGAATGAAGCATTTAAGAAGGCAATACAAGACATTGAAGCTTTGAATGAAGAAGGATGTATGGAAATTGGAAGTTCTGGTGATTTCAATTTGAAGGATACTAGGAAGGGACCTATGGACATTTACACTCAACCTCAATCTACAGCTGCAAAAAATAGGAAAGCCAAGGTGGTGCAAGCGGGCATAAGAGAGCTTTGTGATAAAAAAGCTATAGAAAGGGTGTACCAATCTATAGCCCGGTTTTGGGTACCAAGCCGGCATACCTTTCAACTTAATAAAGTTAGAAAGTTTTCATGACATGCTTCGTGATGTTGGACATTTTGGGAAGCAACTGAAACCTCCTTCCTACCATGACATTAGAGTACCACTCCTTCAAAAAGAGGTGAAGTACACTAATGAATTAATGAAGCCATTAAAGGATCAGTGGGCAAGTTTTGGGTGTTCCCTAATGTCAGATGGTTGGACTGATAGGAAACAAAGAAGCATAATCAACTTTTTGGTGAACTCCTCTTCTGGGACAATGTTCTTAAAGTCGGTTGATGCATCTGACTATGTAAAGACCAGTGAGAAGATATTTGAGTTGCTGGATTCTGTTGTGGAGGAGATTGGAGAGGAAAAGGTTGTCCAAGTTATAACGGACAACGGAAGTAACTTTGTTCTTGCTGGTAGGTTGCTAGAGGAAAAAAGACCAAAAATTTATTGGACCCCTTGTGCTGCACATTGTATAGACTTGATGCTAGAAGACATTGGTAAGATGCCCAATATAAAGAAGACCATTCAGCGAGCTATCTCTCTTGTTGGCTTCATTTATAACCATTCAAGCACTTTGAGCATGTTGAGGTTCTTTACCGGTGGGAGGGAGTTAGTGAGGCATGCAATCACTCGATTTGCAACATCCTATCTTTCCTTGGAGAGGATTCATCAAGAGAAAACTAATCTTCGAAAGATGTTTGTGTCAGAAGAGTGGAATGAAAACAAGCTATCAAAGGAGGCCAAGGGTAAGGAAGCCACTAAAACTGTCTTGATGCCTAGTTTCTGGAAGAATGTAGTATTCATTTTGAAAGTGATGGCTCCTCTTGTGAAAGTGCTTAGGCTTGTGGATAGTGAGAAAAAACCAGCCATGGGCTACATATATGAGGCAATGGACAAGGCGAAGGAAACCATTATGAAATCTTTTAACAATGAAAGCAAATACAAGGATGTATTTGCAATCATTGATAAAAGATGGGATATTCAGCTTCATCGCCCTTTACATGCTGCTGGTCACTTTTTGAACCCGGAGTTCTTTTATGCCAACCCACAGATGGAGTTTAATGGTGAGATTATTAGGGGTTTGTATGATTGTATCAATAAATTGTTGGGAGATTCGGAGATGGAGAAGATTGTTCATAAGGAGTTGGCTCAGTACAAAGCTGCGAGTGGTATGTTTGGGTCCACAACTGTTAAGGCAATGAGGGGTGAAGTTGCACCAGGTAAGAGACAAAACATTTTAACAATTGAACTTTTATTCTTCTAGTCATTTGCTTAAGTGTTTGTGTTTAACATATTTTGTTTGCATTTGTAGCTCAATGGTGGCAGATGTATGGTTCAGATACTCCCTATTTGCAACAACTTGCAATAAGGATCCTTAGCTTGACATGTAGTGCTCCGGGTTGTGAACGTAATTGGAGCGTCTTTGAGCAAGTAATTAATTTCCTATTTAAAGTCAACAATCAATGTCTTGCTTATAATTATTGCTTAAGTAAATAGTATTTATTTAATTGTTTTAGGTTCATGCTAAGAAAAGGAATAGACTCGAGCATAAAAGACTACATGACTTGGTATTTGTCAAGTATAATCAAACACTTCATCGAAGGTATAACCTTAAGGATGAAATTGATCCAATTAGTCTCAATGGGATTGATGATTGCAATGAGTGGCTAATTGGAGAGATGGATGGGGATGAGGAAGAAGGTGAAGATGAGAGGGTTCATGAAGGAGGTGATGACCTTACTTGGAGAACAGTTTATCAAGCTTCGGGACTTGATGAGCCTAGACAATACACTAGGCGTCACAAAAGGAAACAAGTTGGAAGTGGAGAGGGGCAAGTAGGAACATCTACTAATCTTTCTAAAGAGCCAAAGGAGTAGCTGCAAAGAACAAGGGGAAAAGGGTTGGAGTTGTTGAAGAAGCTGAGGCATCAGAAGATTCTAGCAGTGAGGAGGATGAATTAGTGCCAAATGCTGATTTCATACATTCAGATGGAGAAGAAGCTGAAGGATTTTTAAATGAGCAGAATCACCATGTGGAAATTAATTATGCGGACATTGATGATGAAGAGGAGGATTAAACAAAACAGTTTTAGGACTTGTCTTTGTGTTTTGCTGTTTTTTAACATTGTTTCTTTGTTTGGATGGCAATTTAATCCTTTTGTTGGTTAGGAATTTATGACTTTTTATGATGACAATCACTAGATTATGAATGCCATGAATTTTAGATTGTTATATTGTTGGTTTTCATATTTCTGTTTATTATTTTGCTGTTTTTGCATCATATTTTATATAAATATATATATATATATATTTTTGTCCGCCATGATATCCGCCATGGCATCCGCCATAGCAGTATGGCGCTTAAAGGTCCCGGCCGCCATCCGCCGTATAACCTTATTGACAACATTGGTTCATAGTTTATAAACTGCGTTAAGGTTGGAATCACTCAAGTGGCGACAACAAAAATCCACAGATATCTTGTCATTCAAGGATAAACCCCCAATTCAGTTTTATCTAGTGTGTGGCAGTTGATGCAACAGTCATGATAGGAGGAACTTATGACTTGGGAGCCTCTTATTGGATGAAAGGCTGTCTCAAACTCTCAATACAGTAGTAACTTAACATTTGCAAATGTCTGTTTTGATTTAAAAAAGGAAAAAGAAAAACATTTTGTTCTTCTATTGTGAACGTTTTGTTTTCAAGCCAATGCTGTATGAGCTTCTAGCTGGTGGTTTGCAGTATCATACCTAAGCAAAAACTGCAGTTTTCTATATTTCAAAGAGGATTCAGCAGAATTACATGCTGAAGTAATAGCTCCTCATGTCTCATATTTACTAGCAAACACTAGTGCAATTTTTTAAAGACAGCTAAACTTTTGCATCTCGCTGATCAGTGATCACTGAGGAATGAATGGATCCAAAGCATCTATTTGTGGAGGAACTGTTCAAGTATGGAAATCTCCTGTGCTATGATTCACAGAACTTGGAATTTGTATGCTACTGCCCACTATGCTAGCCATTTGACTGTAAATTACTCAATCATAATGCATGCAGCTAATTTAAGAATTTAATTCTATCAAGCAAACAAGGCAATTCATGACAGTTGTTATCATTTATCAAGTCATCTAGAAAGAATTTCAACTACCTCGTCAACTTCACCTAATCTACACAGTCCAGAGAGATTGCAGGGACAAAATTCAAATTAGGTGTATTTTACATGAACCAAAATAAAGTTTACCCATTGTTAGAATTAGTCACATGTCTTATTTCTGTACAAATCCCAAATTAGGTAATAATTAGCCTTAGATTTAGAATTACATTCATTTGTAATTAATGTGCATATATTATAAATACAGTGGTGTGTGGTCTGGTTTAGACACACAGAAATTCAAATTCAATATGGAATCAGTTGCTGAAAGATCCTAGGGATCACTGTGTGGCTGTGCCTTCTCTTCCGGTGGTCCTCTTCTTGTTTTTTTTTTCAAACAGCTGTGCCCTAACCAGCTGCTCCACCACTTCCGGTGATACCCACCACCGACGACCACCACCATCAGACCCAGAAGCCGCCGCCGACCCAAACGCCGGAGCCCCGCCGCCACAATCTTCTGCGCGTTTTCTGCACGCGCCCCCTTTTTTGAGCCCGTTTTTCCATTTCCGGCCACCTTTTCACGCCAACGACCACCGTGGGAGACCGTTTTACCTCCGTTTGACCTTTACCTCTCTACAGTGTGCCTTACATCTTCTCCTACCCTCCGACAATGTCTGCCGCTGCTCCTGTTTCAGATGCTGCTGCTGTCAGCTTTACCAATGTCCCACTAATCCCCTGCGACAAACTTGTAGGTGCTGCCAATTATTCCTCCTGGGCTGCTGCTGTTGAATTATGGTTTGAAGGCTAAGGACGTAAAGATCATTTGGTCAAACAGACCAAGGATATCCCCACCAAGGACCAATCCCGATGGAAACAGATTGATGCATCTCTGTGCAGTGTTATGTGGTTCTCTATTGATGCCAAACTTCAAACGCAATACCGGTCTTTTAAGACATGCTATGATGTTTGGACAAAAGCAAAGGTGTACTCCAACGACATCAATCGTCTCTACACCGTAGTCTCTAATCTCATTTCCATGAAGAAATAGGACATGGACATGCAAAGCTATTTGAGTAAGCTTGATAGTTTGATTGCTGACTTTGATTCACTTATACCATTTATTGACGATGCAGATGAACATGCTAAGCAACGTGGGAAGTTTTTCATGGTTCTTGCCCTTGCTGGACTCCCACACGACCTTGACTCCGTCCGCAATCAAATACTCTCTAGTCCCACTGTTCCTTCATATGATACTGTTTGTGAACAGTTACTGCGGCTCTCCGTTCCTCAATCTTTCGCTCCATCAGCTTCTGTGTCCTTTCCTGTTTCCGATGATTCTACTGCACTGGTTTCTAATTCTTATCATCGCGGTGGACGAGGAGGTCGTGGAGGCTATCGCACCTGCCCTCTGTGTAACTATTGCAAAAGGTTTGGTCATGTTGAGGAGCAATGCAGAAGCAAGGCAAATCAACAGGAGCCTAAGATGTTGAATGTTGCTCAATTCGCAGCTTCTGGCACTAGTGATCAGGTCTCACTTTCCACTGCAGAGTATGATGAGTACATCCGACTCAAGGCAGCTATGCAACCCACTACACCTGTCGCTTCCGTTGCTCATACTGGTAATCCTGTTGCCTTTGTCTCTCAGTCCTCATCCCTTGGACCTTGGATTCTCGACTCAGGCGCTTCTGATCATATGTCTAGTAACAAATCCTTGTTTTCTCACCTTACTTATATGAACTCACTTCCAAATGTTACCTTAGCTAATGGTTCCCAAACCCCCGTACAGGGCATTGGCCAGACTAACCCACTTCCTACACTTTCATTGGATTATGTTCTTTATGTTCCTGGATGTCCTTTTAATTTGATCTCCATTAGTAAACTCACTCGTACATTACCTTACTCTGTTACCTTTGTTAATAATTCTGTTCTTGTGCAGGATCGGAGTACTAGACAGACGATTGGAGTAGGACATGAGTCTCGAGGATTGTATCACCTTTCAAATCCTCCCATTGCATGTTCAGCAGTTGAGTCTGCACATCTCATTCATCAATGTTTGGGACATCCTGGCCTTCCCAAGTTGCGTCTTATGGTTCCTAGCTTGTCTAAATTGTCCACCCTAGAATGTGAGTCGTGTCAGTTTGGGAAACATGTCAGAAGTTCTTTTCTCGACAGAGTCAATAAACGAGTTGCGTCTCCTTTTCATTTAGTTCATTCAGATATTTGGGGTCCTAGTTGTGTTACTTCATGTTTGGGTTATCAATATTTTGTTACCTTTATTGACGATTTTTCACGTAATACTTGGTTATTCCTCATGAAAAATCGATCAGATATTTTTCCAATTTTTCAAGCTTTCTTTTCAGAAATACAAACACAATTTGGAATCCCAATTAAAATATTAGAAAGTGACAATGCTCGTGAATATTTGTCTACACCATTTCAGTCCTTTTTGTCATCACAAGGTATCATCCATCAGACATCATGTGCTCATACCCCTCAACAAAATGGTGTCGCGGAAAGGAAAAATAGGCATTTGGTTGAAACAGCTCGTACCTTACTTCTTCACAACAATGTACCACTTCGTTTCTGGGGGGATGCAATTCTCATTGTTTGCTACTTAATCAATTGAATGCCTTCCTCTGTCCTAAACAACCAGGTACCACAAGCTATATTGTTTCCTACACGAGATCTTTATTCTCTTCCTCCCTGCATCTTCGGATGCACATGTTTTGTCCATGACCTCACTCCAGGGAAAGATAAGCTTGATGCCATGTCACTCAAGTGTGTGTTCCTCAGCTACTCACGGACAGTGTTGTCAATAAGGTTATACGGCGGATGGCGGCCGGGACCTTTAAGCGCCATACTGCCATGGCGGATGCCATGGCGGTCTATGGCGGACATCATGGCGGACAAAAAAAAATATATGCATATATATTTATATAAAATATGATGCAAAAACAGCAAAATAATAAACAGAAATATGAAAACCAACAATATAACAATCTAAAATTCATGGCATTCATAATCTAGTGATTGTCATCATAAAAAGTCATAAATTCCTAACCAACAAAAGGATTAAATTGCCATCCAAACAAAGAAACAATGTTAAAAAACAGCAAAACACAAAGACAAGTCCTAAAACTGTTTTGTTTAATCCTCCTCTTCATCATCAATGTCTGCATAATTAATTTCCACATGGTGATTCTGCTCATTTAAAAATCCTTCAGCTTCTTCTCCATCTGAATGTATGAAATCAGCATTTGGCACTAATTCATCCTCCTCACTGCTAGAATCTTCTGATGCCTCAGCTTCTTCAACAACTCCAACCCTTTTCCCCTTGTTCTTTGCAGCTACTCCTTTGGCTCTTTTAGAAAGATTAGTAGATGTTCCTACTTGCCCCTCTCCACTTCCAACTTGTTTCCTTTTGTGACGCCTAGTGTATTGTCTAGGCTCATCAAGTCCCGAAGCTTGATAAACTGTTCTCCAAGTAAGGTCATCACCTCCTTCATGAACCCTCTCATCTTCACCTTCTTCCTCATCCCCATCCATCTCTCCAATTAGCCACTCATTGCAATCATCAATCCCATCGAGACTAATTGGATCAATTTCATCCTTAAGGTTATACCTTCGATGAAGTGTTTGATTATACTTGACAAATACCAAGTCATGTAGTCTTTTATGCTCGAGTCTATTCCTTTTCTTAGCATGAACCTAAAACAATTAAATAAATACTATTTACTTAAGCAATAATTATAAGCAAGACCTTGATTGTTGACTTTAAATAGGAAATTAATTACTTGCTCAAAGACGCTCCAATTACGTTCACAACCCGAAGCACTACATGTCAAGCTAAGGATCCTTATTGCAAGTTGTTGCAAATAGGGAGTATCTGAACCATACATCCGCCACCATTGAGCTACAAATGCAAACAAAATATGTTAAACACAAACACTTAAGCAAATGACTAGAAGAATAAAAGTTCAATTGTTGAAATGTTTTGTCTCTTACCCGGTGCAACTTCATCCCTCATTGCCTTAGCAGTTGTGGACCCAAACATACCACTCGCAGCTTTGTACTGAGCCAACTCCTTATGAACAATCTTCTCCATCTCCGAATCTCCCAACAATTTATTGATACAATCATACAAACCCCTAATAATCTCACCATTAAACTCCATCTGTGGGTTGGCATAAAAGAACTCCGGGTTCAAAAAGTGACCAGCAGCATGTAAAGGGCGATGAAGCTGAATATCCCATCTTTTATCAATAATTGCAAATACATCCTTGTATTTGCTTTCATTTTTAAAAGATTTCATAATGGTTTCCTTCGCCTTGTCCATTGCCTCATATATGTAGCCCATGGCTGGTTTTTTCTCACTATCCACAAGCCTAAGCACTTTCACAAGAGGAGCCATCACTTTCAAAATGAATACTACATTCTTCCAGAAACTAGGCATCAAGACAGTTTTAGTGGCTTCCTTACCCTTGGCCTCCTTTGATAGCTTGTTTTCATTCCACTCTTCTGACACAAACATCTTTCGAAGATTAGTTTTCTCTTGATGAATCCTCTCCAAGGAAAGATAAGATGTTGCAAATCGAGTGATTGCATGCCTCACTAACTCCCTCCCACCGGTAAAGAACCTCAACATGCTCAAAGTGCTTGAATGGTTATAAATGAAGCCAACAAGAGAGATAGCTCGCTGAATGGTCTTCTTTATATTGGGCATCTTACCAATGTCTTCTAGCATCAAGTCTATACAATATGCAGCACAAGGGGTCCAATAAATTTTTGGTCTTTTTTCCTCTAGCAACCTACCAGCAAGAACAAAGTTACTTCCGTTGTCCGTTATAACTTGGACAACCTTTTCCTCTCCAATCTCCTCCACAACAGAATCCAGCAACTCAAATATCTTCTCACCGGTCTTTACATAGTCAGATGCATCAACCGACTTTTAAGAACATTGTCCCAGAAGAGGAGTTCACCAAAAAGTTGATTATGCTTCTTTGTTTCCTATCAGTCCAACCATCTGACATTAGGGAACACCCAAAACTTGCCCACTGATCCTTTAATGGCTTCATTAATTCATTAGTGTACTTCACCTCTTTTTGAAGGAGTGGTACTCTAATGTCATGGTAGGAAGGAGGTTTCAGTTGCTTCCCAAAATGTCCAACATCACGAAGCATGTCATGAAAACTTTCTAACTTTATTAAGTTGAAAGGTATGCCGGCTTGGTACCAAAACCGGGCTATAGATTGGTACACCCTTTCTGTAGCTTTTTTATCACAAAGCTCTCTTATGCCCGCTTGCACCACCTTGGCTTTCCTATTTTTTGCAACTGTAGATTGAGGTTGAGTGTAAAGGTCCATAGGTCCCTTCCTAGTATCCTTCAAACTGAAATCACCAGAACTTCCAATTTCCATACATCCTTCTTCATTCAAAGCTTCAATGTCTTGTATTGCCTTCTTAAATGCTTCATTTTGCTTCAGCTTCTTACCATCTATAACTGACCTTATCTCAACCTTGACAGCTTCAGGAGCCAGCAAACAAGCTGTAACATTGCCCGCCTTTCCAATCAAATGTTGTTTCCCCCTTGTAATACCTCCTTTCATAACCTTCCGGCAATAATTACAAAAAAGCTCATTTGTATCATTCTCTCTCACTGGTGTACAGTGCTTCCAAGCAACATCAGTCCTCTTAGAATGAATGGAATTGGAGGAGGTTCCTGTTAATGGTTGGGTGTTTGACTGGGTGTTTGATTCTCCCTCCCCTGACATTGTGGCTTTTTTGTGCAGCCTATGCTTGAGCAGGAGAAGCTGCAGAATAGAAGAACAAGTACCTTAGGGGCTGCTGCAGAGAGCAAAACATGCGCAGAAGAGAAAAAGAAGTACCTTAGGGGCTGCTGCAGAGAGCAAAACGTGCGCAGAAGAGAAGCAGCAGCTTGGGGGCCGTAGCAACGTGCAGAACGCGCGGAAAAGAGAAACAGAGTCTGAACCGCGCGGAGAAGAGAAACAGAGCCTGAATCGCGCGGAAAAGAGAAACAGAGCCTGAACCGGCGGAGGCGGCGACGGCGGCGGCGGCGCCAACAGATCTGGTCGGAGAAGAAGAACGAAGTGGTCGCAGGATATTTGGGTGAAGAAGAACTGAAGAAGCAGTTGATTAGGGATCGTAAATGAAAGGGGAAAAGGGATGAAACCGGGTCGACCCGGGCCCAAACCCGGAAAAAATGGGGGAAAAGCCCAAATTCCCGCTACGGCCGCCATCCACCGCCACGCCGTTACCGCCATAACGGCCGCAATCTTCAATATGGCGGACGCGCGCCATTCAGAGGCCAAACGGCCATGACGTATCGCGGCCGCCGCCGCCACGCCGTTATGGCGCCGCCATAACCGCCATTTAACAACACTGCTCACGGATGCAAAAAGGTTACCGCTGCTACTCTCCTGACCTTGGTCGGTACATTGTCTCCGTGAATGTAACTTTTTTTGAGACTCGTCCTTTCTTTTCTACTCCTGTTGAGTCACATGATCCGGGTAATAAAGTTTACCCATGATATTCATATCCTATGTTTAGCGTGTCCTGTTAAAAAAATGGCTCAATTTACAAAAGCAACAGTAGGGAGGTAGTACTGACTCGCACCTCATTCGTATTGAGGTCTCCCAATCGGAGTGTATTTGTCAACATTACCGTACATTTCTGAATGATTCACTATATAACTAAATAACTCTGAAGAAGCACTACTTACAATGAGATAAAGCAGCAACAGCAGAAAGTAAAGCAGCATCAAAAAGAGCACCATCAGCATCCAAACAATAGACATCCTGCATGATATAGAAAGCATTATGTCATTCAATAGATTGGCAACAACAAAGCAAACAAAGAGTACCTCAACCAAAGTTGGAGCATTATGCATTCTAAGATTGATAAAATTTGATAAATGCAGTCCATATAAAAGCTTACCAAATAAGCCATCCATGCAGCTTTTCCACTGACCAAGGACAATTCTTTCAAATCAATCATTCCAGAACTGTAGAAAAGATAAAGTTCATTAAAAATAAGATAGTTTAATTTCAATTGAAACCCAATTTGACAAGTGAAAAGAGCAATCCAGATTATTGTTAAATAACCCATTAGTTAGTTAGTTAGTAGCTTGAAGTAGTTTAGAAAGGGTAGGATATCACAATGTATATAAATATAATAGAAGAGAGGAAGATCATCTTGTCCTTTGAGAGGGTATTGGGGCCTGAGATCAGGGAGGTGTGCAGACCCTCGAAGTTCTGCAATGCTGTAATCAGGGGAATCTACCCATTCTTTCTAACAAAATACCAGGTTCTTATCAACTGCTATCAGAGCTACAATCTTGGAGTGTGGGGATTACTCTCGAAGATGATTCCAACATTTGATGGAAACAAGGCTTATTGGTGGCTGATCAATGTAGAGCAGTATTTTTAGGCCATTGGAATACATGAGGAGGAGAAGCTATCATGAACTGCAACGACTCTAAGAGGTGGTGCTTTCAATTGGTGGCTTTGATGGAAATTGCACCATCCAAATGCAACCTGGTGGAATTTCTTGAGGGCTTTGCTCAAGAAGTTCCAGCCAGAAATTAATCTAGATATCCCAGCCTAGGTTCAAGATGAGGAAGCATAAACTGACTTGGAATCAGATCCAGCGGCATCTCAGAATGAGAGCAAAGAATTAGAAGTGAGGAGGTCAGAAATAGATACAGAAAACACAAACAAGAATTAGGGGGCAGAGATCTTGGAAAAGGAAGCATCCAAGGAATGGGGAAACAAACAAAAGCAGAAGGCAGAGAAGCAAGACCAGGAAGAAAGAAAGATATGTGGAAGTCTGTATAAACTGATACAGATACAAGTCCATGAAGACAGCAGGTGGGAAATCACCATAGAAAGAAGTTTATAATTGAGGAGGAATAATTATCCGACCCACTAACCGCTTTATAGTTTATACAGCAGACTTTCAGCTAAAAGTCCATTGCTCATACACTCCAATGATCATAATTAACATCAATAGTTCTGTGCACTTTAAGTAAGAATATATCAAAAGATATGCCAAGAAGGCAAGCATAATCACTTATGCACATCCTCATCAAAAGGAAAAATATATTGAATGCATGCACAAGGGAAAGGTGGGTAGAGTTGCTTAGGTAAAGTTCAAAGAAACAATATGCACAGTATAACAAAAAATTCCTTAGTAATAGTATCTAAAGAGCTAAAGGTAAAAGTTCCCTTATATTTTTTCTTTATCTTCTGCATCGTTTTAAAAAAGGGTCGATGGAGTTACTTCAGTATGGTTAGTTCTTGCATCATCTGAAATAATTGAACCTGACATGAAAAGATTAAAACTTGCCTTGAAATGGTGTCAGACAACTGCTTTGACACAACTGGTGATGCTTCAGCAGGCCTGCCAGGCCTAACAATTGGAGAACAAATTGGAGGCATGTGGAAATCAATAGCTGAAATGACAGATATTAACATTGTAAAGTCTTATGATATATGTAGGCAGGACTATATAACTAATACACAAGTGGCACAGTTGGTGATAGCCAACCTATACAGCCCTCATCTGGTGACTCCAAGGAGGGACTCATAACTTCCATTTTAATAGCAGTCAACATAGTCTGAGCAAAGAAGAGTAGACATTATTTAGTCATTAAATCCATTCAATAATAAAGTCAAGAATTCAAATGCATAAGGACATTGCACAAAATATACACAGGAAGAGTCACTAACAGTTGATCCAATCTTCACAAGAGCTGATCCATTAGAAGATGCAACAGCACCTGATCAAAAGAGTTAACCACCTCAATTTTGCACACAAACATGAATAGCATATTACATAGCAAAGATTTTGCAGATTTTAAATTAGTAAAAAAGCAACTAACCAAGAAATATACTTGTATCTCTAGCTTTCACAAGTGGTCTACCATCAGGGCGTATAGATTCAGCAAGATGACGCTCAAAAAATTGAAGTGGGAAAAGGCGTCTAAAGGCATCAACCTCCATTTCTGATGACAAGTCATCGGATGCATTTGGAAACCCCATTCTCTTTTTTATATTCTATCAACAAAAGAAAGTTAGAAGTGAAACAATAAATTGAAAAATAATAATAGTAGCAAGAAAATTGAAAATAGCATTCAGTTAACTACTTAAATACATTGAAAATCAATTTTATGTAAATCAAATTGTGCTGTATTTTCTCCTATCATAAGTTTTCCCAGGGAATGAGAAAAGTGAAACCATATGAATTTTTTTCTTTATTTCTTTCTGTGCTTGTTGAGGAGATGAAAACCCAGATTGTATGTTTGAATAATTTAAAAAATACATATCATCGAAGTACAGCTTTAGACACTAAGAAAGAACTTTATAACTTAGTTCATGTTATTAAACATATCAAAACAGAGACAGAAATGGTGTCCCAGTTTGTTTACCAAGTCTGGAGCGCAAGCAATATGCCTCTTCTGCTAGGGACTTGAGATGTTCTGATGGAACTCAGAAACTGAATTAAATGGACTGGATGATCCATTGGCAGGTCCAAGGCTAATGAAACCTCCCATTTGGGAGGTTTGTTCCTGAAAGAGGTGTAGGACATTGAAATCTGCAGTGTGGCAGATCTGTAGGAGTAGTTATGTATTTTTAGGAGCAGTTATGTAATTTTCATATATCATAGGTATTGTGTGCAAGTAGACAGTGTGTGTGTGCATTTGGTAGTTTTTTGGACAGAATTATTCTGTGTAGGAGTTCTTAAAACTCTGGGATAGCTTCTGCTGTAATTTTCTGTTTAATTAGTGAGTGTGTTTTAAATCTCAAATTTCAGTGGTTTCTTTCTATCATTTTTGGTCCAACCTGTCAGATACAGAGGAAGGGAAACTGCTTGAGCCAAGCATGAAGAGAATTCTGCAATGGCAAGTGTGTCTGATCGTGTGGATACATTGGAGCAAAAAGTAGGTGGAATCAGAACCATAGTGGAAAATTTGGATGAACAAATGGCTAGATTGAAGGACCAGATGGAAAGGATGGAGGGAAATTGTAAGAATTTTTTGCATGAATGAGGAAAATGATGGGTAAGCACGTTGATGAAGCATATGGAAGTTCGAATCATCACGAAGAAGGGCTTGTTGGAAATGGATCTAATTCAGATTATCATCACTCTATGGATGAGTACCAAGGCTGTTAAAATGGTGGAATTAACTGCCTTTAATGGAGATGATCCAGTAGGATGGATCACAAGAGCATAAATCTATTTTGAGGTGTAGAATACTATGGAGGATATGAGGATCAAGTTAGCCAAGTTGAGAATTGAACGTTCAACTATAAACTAGTTCAACCTGTTGAGAGAAACAGAAGATAATGGAATACTCTTATGACATTATCTCTTTGAACTTTGAAGGCAATGAGATGAAAAGTCATTTCGATTTTATATGGCTTGTAAGTAACATCAAATTCAGGATTGAAACACTAGAGAGACATGCAGCACTTATCAAATGTTATTTACAGGTTAATTTATTATGATATTTTATTTTCTCTACAAGGCTAAGTAAACTTCAATTTTGAAACCACAGTTATGAGAAGAGACAAACTCAGGCATACCATAACAAGAGGAAGCTCTACTTTAACTTCTATAAATAATTGGCGCATATAATAAACAATAGAATTCACAAGTATGCTCATAACACGATAACAACTATATGTCAGTTATCAGTAAACGCCACCAAAATTAAAACCCATCCCTAACTTCACAGCTCACATATTAACCAAGAGATAAAAGCTATTATTTCAATTTCACTGCAAAAAAACAAGTAAACAACTGAGTAGTTGGTGTCTAACAAGAACCAGCTTTTCATTTTTAATAAGCAAAAATCAATGAGTTACACCAATATGATACCAAAATATAAGATTATATCACAAAGTCAGAAATCTCTAACTCTAGCCTCCTCTAAAACCTACTCATACCAAGAATTTCTACATTTCAGATAGCACTGTTTTCCAAGAGCATAACTTATCCTCTGCATCATGCCAAAGCCAGTTACATGGATGGCCTCATAAAAACTGCAAACCTTTCCTATACCAAAACACATAAGAAATCAACCTTCTGCCTGTCTATTAGATGACAATCACACAACTTTTTTCTGCCTTTAGGTAAAAACATAAATAAAATAACCTCACTCATTCTGATAATAATAAAATAATGGAAAATCTAATACCATGATAAACCATACAAGAACCTGCACATACAACTTTACTTGCAAGTTACAATCATAAAGACAACACAAAATTTTCATTTTATTTTATAAAAAAAGATCAAAAAACACTTCAAGTTATAAGCAAACCAATATACAACGAACCATGGCTTTTCATACCAACCCTAGTCAAACAGATCAATTTTTTTAATTATGTGAATTTTGGACAGAAACACAATCATGTAACACACAAACTAGAAACCAAAACTGCAGAGACAGGTCACAGAATTATGTAACACAATTTACACAAACCAGAACTGCACAGATAGAAACAAAGACGTGTAACACACAGAGAAGGCAAAAATGGGAGAGAGAAACTAGAAACCAAAACTGCAATGAGTCTCTAAAACACGAGTTTTGTTCTAGCAAGAACACACAACCCCAACCAGCGAGAGAGAAACGAAGAAATACTGAGAGAAACAGAGACAAAGAGGGAGAATGGGAGCTTACCAGTGGCGAAGGCCAACGGGCGAGGAAGAACGCGAGAAATACGAGCAGAACTGCAGAAGACGGCACCTGCGAGCGAGACTGCAAAAGACGCGACGAGGCTACCGGGTTACAACGCGACGACTGCGAGGGAGAACGCGAGAACTACGAGCTCGTGCGAGCAAAACGCGAGACTTGCAAGCGCTGCAACCAAATTTTACAAAATGTTATATGTACCGCGAACAGTAAAATCGCATTTACCCCGCACACGATTTTTTTCTTTTTGCACCTCCTTTTCTCTTTTCACACCCCCTTTTTAAATTCTTTTATTCTTAAAAACTGTTTTTTTACCTTTTTATTTTATTTAAAAAATAATTTTTATATTTTTATTTTATTATTATTTTTATTTTTATTTATTTATCTCATCAAATAAAAACATAGATCAAGAAAATACAATTAAATGATCATATAAAATTATGTTAATTAATATGAGTTTAATTATGTGTCCCGAAACGGTGAATATATTAAAAAATGAGGTTAACAGTGTTCCCGTTTGTAGTTAACAGAGTAGGATTTTTGGTTAATTGCAACTCCTGTTAACACGGAGTTAATTATGTGGCCAGAAACGGTAAATATATTTGTAAATGAGGTTAATGGTGTATACATTAGTGGTGAACAGAGTGGGATACCCAAAACATTCTTCTATTGTTATTCAATTTATATTAAAAAATTTACTTGTGAACTTTTAAAATTATTTTACATCTCAAATTTATTATAAACCAATGTTTTAAAAACCGGATCGGTAATTGAACCGGTGAAGGCACCGGTTCACGATTCAATGGTTCAACCGTGGTTGAACCGGTTTTAATTAAATATATTTTTTTATATTATATAATATTTTAATTAATAAAGTAACACAAAATTATAAGAAATTAAAATATATAAGGTTGTAAATAAGTGTAAATGACCTTATTTTTCGCAAATTTTACCTTAGGTTGTAATTTTTTAAATGAATTTTCACTATTTTTCCACATAAAAATTCATTATAAATTAGACTTTTTGAGGAAATTCACCAAATTTTAACTTGGGATCACTCTTGCCTCCCCAGAGGCCTGTAATGAGTTCCGGGACGATCCATCAAAGGGAAACATTTTGTGCTTGCAGATTGTTACCGTTAGTAAGGCTCATGGTTAATTTTATGAAATCATATCATCTAATTTCGATCCTACAACAATCTTCACTAGGCTGGTGATTTGATGATCAAACCAAACTGTAACCAAAGCATTAAGAACACCACAAGGGTGCTTATAATGATCGTTCCCCAATTTTACCTCCGCTATGTAATTTTTAATTAAATTTTCATTATTTCTCTATTTAAAAATTCACCATAAATCAAACTTTTTGAGAAAATTCACCGAATTTGAACTGGGAGGTCACTCTTACCACCCCGAGGCCTGGAACAACTTTCTCAATGGTTCGGCTATGGGAACTCTTCTTGCTTGCGTCTCGTTTGATCACTATTTTATTTGGACCACCACATGATTCCTGACCAGCGTGCTACTTCATTGATCAAACCAAAATGCAACCAATGCATTAGGAACAACCAATGGTTGCTTAAGATGATTTTCCCCAAATTTTACTCTTACTCTATAATTTTTAATTGAATTTTCACTATTTTTCCACTAAAAATTCATTATAAATCCGACTTTCTAAGAAAATTCACCGAATTCAATCTGTAGGATTGGAAATAATTTCATGTCAATTCTTCCATGGGAAACATTCCATGCTCGCGTCCCCTTAGACCATTATTTTACTTGGACTAGACTTTCGTTCATATTACATATTATTTACTATTTTCTCATATATTATATTTTCTTATTATCTACTTTTATAAATTAACAATTATATTAATTTTTTAAAATATTTTTAATATTATAACAAGTCCAAAGTTTTAATTATAACGATTAAAACAACATTTATTTAAGTGTGGTGATATAAAGGGGATGGGATAGAGGAAATTGATTGAGTAAATGTAATTAGCAAAGAGAGGGTTTTTGTAGGTATGCATATATTACATACTCGAGATTAAAGGAGTTTTGAAACTAAAAATAAGTGGGTATTTATACGCTTAGCAGGTATCCATTAATTATAAAAATTAAATAAAAATGAGATAATATCATAGAATATATTGTTATATCATATTATATAATATTATTATGTGTTAACATAATTCTAGTTTTTTAATCAGTACAACATTATATATGATAATAAATTAAAAGTTAAAATATTTTATTGGAAATTACAACTATCACAACATTCAATACATTGATAATATTAAATGTTATATTTTTCAATAAAACTTTTCTAATTTTGATTTATTGTACAGGTTAGAAAAATTATATATTAAGAATTTCATTACAAAATAGTAGAAAATAACTTTTATCTAATCATCAAATAATAAATGCGTTTATAATATTTTGATATGTTTAATAAAATTATTTTAATGAGTGTGTGTAGTGGTGGAACTTGAACGAAAATAGTGGGGGAGCCAAAATATTAATTTAATGTATAAATTAAATATTTAATATTATATTACAAATTTTATGATTAATTATATTGTCAGAATAAAATTTTAGACTATTAATTATTCAATGATGTATTATTTTACTCCTATCAATCCAAAACTCTTATTATATAAGATTATACAAACAAATTAAGAAATTTTTTCAATATGTCTAAATTTATACAATATATACTAAAATACCCTCATTAATAATTCATCTATTTCATTGAATAGCATTGGAAACATAAAGAGAGATTATGTATAATAAAGACTGAATGTACTATCTTAGTTTCTTTTTAACTGACCATTTTTTAAACAAAATTATTCCTATTTAACTATCTACTTGCAAAGTCAATGCAATAATAACATTTTTCCCGAATTTACCCTTATATTAATTATATTGTAATAATAAAATTACTCACTATTAAAAACTAATGAAACCCAATAAATGTTAAGAGAGAAAGGGGTAAAGTAGAAAAATTAAAATTTCTTTTTATGAAACAAGAGTACTGATTGCATTTCTAAATCGGTGTACTTTTGTATCTAAGTGGCTAGTTGAATACGAACAATTGTAATAATATTTTAAGAGAGAGAAAATGAGGGATATAATAATGGTTGTTAGTTGGAATTGATTATTTTTAGATTTCTAAAATAACAAAAGTTTTGAAACATAAGTAAAAAAATTAAAATAACAAGAGTTTTGGAATAGAGGGGTATTATTACTCAGTTTAATAACACATGGAATGTTATACTCGTTAAATAATGTGATAACATATCATTAGATGATAATGTAAAAGTTTTATATATTATAAAAAATCCAATTAGTAATAAAAATATAAATAATTTTTAATAATTATATATATACAAATTTATATTTGAAAATGTTTGGGGGAGCCATGGCTCCGTATGTCAGCAAGAAAGTCCGCCACTGAGTGTGTACCCATAAAATGGGTAGAATAATATCTGATTTTATTGTGTGGGTATATTTAAGTGTATCCACATATATGAATATTTTTGTCATTTTCTTAAAAAAGTTGATAATGTGATACATATAATAATTAATGTAATGAAATAAAAGTATGAGATCGTAAAAGACAGGGAGGCCACAGACCGCTTTACAAAATTGATATAATTGTAAAAGCTGCTTTGCAATTAAATCTGTTTCAAGGGAACCTTGTGAATAAGTAAAATTTCAAACAGCAACCTATAGCGTCAGGTGGCCGGCCGGTCACGATTCTTCCCCATTGAAATTAAAAAATGAGTAAATTAGCACATTGGTATTGATGCAGTTTTATCCATGACTTTTTAAAATAGTATTTTAATCCATGACTTTATTAAAAACATACACTTTAGTCCTTAAAGTGCATTTTTTTTAATAAAGTGAAGGCATTTTTTTTAATAAAGTGAAGGATTAAAATGCATGTTTTTAATGAAGTAAGGACTAAAATGCATGTTTTTAATGAAATGAGAGACTAAAATGTTATTTTAGAAAAGTCAGGAACGAAACTACATGGTTTCCCAAGAGTCAGGGATCAATGTGCTAGTTTAATCTTAAAAAAAGTATACCCAACGGTTTGGGAATGGATTCCCTCCCATTGTCCTTTCAATTGCACCTCCCTTCAGATAAATCTGACGACCAATAAAATTTTTAAAACATAAATTTAATGTTAAATGATAGATTAAAAGAAATCAACAGTGAGGATCACATGTAGTTTTTTTAAAACTGCAGAGCATCCTGATCCCAACGGTTTACAATATATTCAACACGATGTTCCACTTATTCATATGGAATACTCCTTCTATACTCAAATGTAAGTAAAAAATCACTCATATATCGTGGACTAAAATATAAACAAAACTTAACTAATTTCATTCTATTTAATGACATCATCCCAAATTACTCTTTATTTAATTCATATTTATTTTTCCAACCACTCTATTTAATGAATCATGTGCCAATAAAAAGGGAGCATGTCTACTTGAAATGTTTTGAGGATCCATCCATCCCGGATTTAGTTCCGAGGCGTAGGAGTGGTCCCAAGCCGGATGACCTTTGGCTGTCGCAGCAAGAGACAGTGCGTAAGACTGCTCATATTTTAAGGAAATGGGGTTATCCCGAGGTGTTTCCTGCCAGGTCCTCCGGGATGGACCCCAGTCGTCCCGGGGTGGAACCTCCATCTCACTCTACTGACTTTGTTGGCGGACTTTTGGGCAGGTCCGAGATGGGTAGGCGGAAAGTGCATACCTCGCCGGCCTCTAACTATCCAGTGTCGAAGGGCTTGGAAGACATGAATTGGGTTGACACGGAGGCTTTGGGGACATCCAGTATTTACGCGACGAGCGTCGACTTGAGGCAAACGTTTCGTGATGTCGAATGGGTGGAACCGGGCAAGGAGAAAGAATGGGCTCTGAGGTGCCCCAAGGAGGACGACAGAATCTGCAGCCAGGGGGATTTGGATGAGAATTTCTTTATCCCTATGAATAAAACCGTATTTGCCGACCTCAAGGTTTGGATGCCGTTAATGTGGTTCGAGCTCGAGGTATTGGGGCATCTGGAGGTGGCCCCATCGCAGCTACACCCCAATGGATGGGGCTTCATAAGAAGCTTTGAGATCTTGTGCCATGCGCTCGGCCTAGAGCTTAGCAGTGCCGTCTTCTTCTATTTCTTTTGGCCTTTGGCGGTGAAGGAGTCGTCGGATAGGTACTCTTGGCTGCCGCTTCGGGCTGGATCCGGGGGAAAAATCTTTGAAGCCTATTACGAATCATATCGCAACTTTAAAGACAAGTTTGTCTTCGTGATTCCCAAAGGCGCGGGAAGAGAATCCGTGTATCATGAGGATGGAAGGTTGATCATTAACCCCTACTGGAATACCGGTTTTTATGAGAGGGACTCGAGCGCTAACACTGTCGACTTCAAATCTTTGTCGAAGGGGGAGCAGAAGACGGCAACCGCCATTGTTAAGTTTGTTGAAAAACATGGTATCCTGGATTGCAAGTCCGTGATAAAAAACGGCGGGTTCGCGACTAGAGATCTCCTCGGTAAATATCCGTCTAGAATAGTCGTTATTACTTTTTTCAACTAACCCATGTGTTGATGGCGTTTGTCTCTTTATTTTTGCAGTTGAGATGACATCGCGCCAACAAGAGAAGCTGGCGGAGAGGAAAGCGAAGAAGGCCCTCCGGGATTCTCAGAAGAGGGAGTGAGGCCCCTGAGTCAGAGATTGATGCGGCCGACCATAATTCTAAACGGATCAAAGTAACGATTCCCCGTCCACCTCCTCAGCATAAACAACTTGACAATCAGTCAAAGGGCTCATCCTCAGCTTCGCTGATTGGTGATAAGGGTAAGAAGACCTTGACTTTTGGTGTCGGGCTTGCCTGCTTCTGACATGAGCGTTGAGGAGGTAAATAAGCATTTGGAGGCGCAAGGCCGCGCGATGTTCGAGGGCAAGTCCGCAGAGGAGATTGATCAGATCCTTGGGGCTGCCTCCGAATGGGGAATGAAGTTCGCAATGATGTCGAGGTACTTTATGGGGGCATCTCGGGATCTTGCCGCCTTCGTTCCCATGAAGAAGGATCTAGAGAAGATGACGGCCAAGCTGAAGGCCGATGAAGTGGAGATGCAGAAAGCCCTTTCTGCCGTTAAGTCCTTAACAGAGGAGAGAGACAAGTTGATGACGACCAATGTCGACCTGACGAAGCAGGTGGAGACCTTGACCTCGGCCAGGAAGGCTGCTGAGCTGGCTGCATCGACTTCTCAATCGCTCCTTCAAAAACTGAGGAATCCCGGGAGGCCCTTGAGGGCGAGGTAGTGGAGTTGAAGGCGAAGCTCGAGGAGACTGAAACCCTTTGGGAAGATGCTGCTGATATGTACTTCTACCTCGCCATCAAACAAATGAAATTCCTGAATCCCGGGGTCGAGCTAAACACCAAGGGAATGTCAACAATGTGCACGGTTGAGGATGGGAAATGGTATGATGTTTTCCCTACGGGAAAGGTGGAAGGCAACCCTGGGGACGAAGAGCCCAAGTCCCCACCGTTGCACGATGAAGAAGATCCAGATGCAAATGCCGAGAGAGGACCTGATGGTGCGTTGACCTCGACTGTTGCCGGCGAGCCAGGCGAGGTGTCTGCCTCGGAAAAAGTGGATCCGAATCCCCAGGGTGACGTTGGTCCGCAAGAGTGAAGGGCCGGAATGTCGACTTATGTTTGTACTGATTTTTGATTGCACATTTTTTATTATTATTATTTGAACCAGGTGGTCCTTAAACAAGTTGCCTTCTATTATATACTTTTGTTTCATATTAGTTCAACCCCTAAGTTTTCTTTGGGTTTTCTTTAAGTCTTTCGCGGTGCGCCTTGTGTACTCCTCACTCGTAGCGCATTCGGTGTTGTATCCGATTCTAACAACGCTTTCGGGGTTGTGCCCGACTTGAATCCCGTTTGGGGTTGTACCCGACTCGCAAATCTCGTTCGGGGTTATACCCGACTCGCATGGCTCTTTCGGGGCTGTGCCTAACTTGAATTCCGTTCGGGGTTGTACCCGACTCGCAAATCTCGTTCGGGGTTATACCCGACTCACATGGCTCTTTCGGGGCTGTGCCCGACTTGAGTCCCGTTCAGGGTTGTGCCCGTCTTGCAAATCTCGTTCGGGGTTGTACCCGACTCGCATGGCTCTTTCGGGGCTGTGCCCAACTTGAATTCCATTTGAGGTTGTACCCGACTCGAAAAATGAATAATATGATGAAATAAGCTCTTTTATTGTTGTGGAACAATATTACATGGTGGTAAATTTACAATTTTACGAATCAACTAAAATACCTGCGGAGTTTATCCGCGTTTCAGGTACGAGGTATGGGTTCTCCGGGTAGCGTTTCAAGACGATAGGCCCCGGTTCCCGTGCTAGCCGTGACTCGGTATGGCCCTTCCCAATTTTCTGCCAGCTTTTCTTGGGCGGCATTCTTGTTGCCGACGTCCGCTCTTCGCAATACCAAATCGCCGACGTCGAAGGTTCGTGGAACGACTGTTTTGTCATGTCGTCTAGCTGATCGCGACTTGATTGCCGCTTCACGGATCGAGTCCCTTTCCCGGACTTCCTCGATCAAATCTAACTCCTCCCGAAGCCTCTGGTCGTTAGTTTGCAGGTCATACTTTTGGAGCCTGAGGCTTTGCTCGCCGACTTCTACCGGGATGACCGCGTCGACTCCATAGGCTAGACGAAACGGTGTTTCTCTGGTCGTGGAGTGGGGAGTGGTGTGATAAGCCCATAAGACATTAGGTAATTGGTCCGTCCAGAGCCATTTGGTAGTGTCGAGACGTTTCTTGAGCTCTTTAAGGATCACCTTGTTGGCGGCTTCGGCTTGGCCATTGGTTTGAGGGTGTTCCACGGAGGAGAACCTGTGATTAATGTGGAAGTCCGACATAAGCTCTCGGAACCCCTTATCGGTGAACTGTGTGCCGTTGTCTGTCACCACGGTGTTCGGGATCCCGAACCTACAGATCACGAATCGGTAGATAAACTTTGAGAGATTTTTCCCGGTGATCTTTGCAAGTGGTAAGGCCTCGATCCACTTGGTAAAGTAGTCGACTGCTATTGCGAGATACTTCAACTGTCCCGGAGCCTGGGGGAATGGCCCCAAAATGTCTACGCCCCACCAAAAGAATGAGCAAGGGGTTAGAATAGATGTCAACATCTCGGCGGGAGCCCGGTGGATGTCGGCATGTTTCTGACATTGCGAGCACTTCTTGACATACTCCATCGAGTCTGCCTCCATGGTGGGCCAATAATAGCCTGCGCGAAGGATCTTGTGGGCTAGGGAATGGCCCCCGGGGTGGTGTCCGCACACGCCCTCATGTACTTCCGCCATTACATAGTCGAGCGTATCACCCGAGATACACTTCATCAATGGTTGTGCCAGGCCTTGCCTATAGAGGCATCTGTCGATTATGCAATACCGTGTTGCCTGCCTTTGTATACGGCGTGCTTGGTCGGGGTCGCTGGGGAGTGTCCCATTTCCCAGGTAGTTCTGGATGTTGGTGTACCAGCATCTATCTGTGTTGATGGTTAACATCACGGTAGGTGTGGTCACGACTTCTTGGATGACGGACCTATTGTTCCCGGATGACCTTGTGCTGGCCAGTTTGGAGAGGATGTCGGCCCTGGCATTTCGTTCCCTAGGAATGTGATGGATCTCGACTTGCGAGAAGCTGGGAATGGTGCACCTTACCACCTCAAGATATTTGAGGAGCAGTGGGTCCTTGACCTGATAGTCGCCATTTACCTGAGATACCACAAGCTGGGAGTCGCTGTAAACCTTGATCCGGGATGCTCCTAATTCGGACGCCATGCGAAGGCCGACAATTACCGCCTCGTATTCTGCCTGATTGTTCGAAGTAGTGAATGAGAAGCTCAGGGAGTGTTCTAACATGACTCCTTGTGGGCTCTCCAGAAGGATGCCGACACCACTGCCTCTGGGGTTGGATGAACCATCGACATGCAGTTCCTACCATTCGTCTGAGTTGGGATGTGTCGGGGTCAATTCAGCGACGAAGTCTGATAACGCCTGAGCCTTGATTGCCTGTCGCGGCTCGTAGGTCACCCCGAATTCTGAGAGCTCTACTGCCCAAGATACCATTCTGCCGGCTAGATCAGGTCGGTGGAGGACCTGTCGGATTGGTTGATTTGTTCGCACCACAATCTGATGTGCTTGAAAGTATTGTCGTAGTCGTCGCGCTGTAACAACGAGGCTTAGGGTGATTTTCTCGACCTTCGGGTATCGGAGCTCGGGGCCTTGCAACGCCTTACTCACAAAGAAGACTGGATGTTGTACCCCTTCGGGCTCGCGGACCAGGACGAAGGCTATTGCTTCGTTCGCGACAGAGAGGTAAAGATATAGTATTTCCCCGGTATTGGGTTTGGACAAGATGGGGGGAGATGCCAATATGCCCTTTATCTTTTGAAACGCATCTTCACAGTCTTGATTCCATTCAAAAAGTTTTCCTTTTTTCAGAAGTCAGAAGAATGGGAGTGCTCGAGATGCGGACCTCGAGATGAATCTCGTCGGGGCGGCCATTCTTCCGGTTAGCTGCTGGACCTCTTTTACAGTGGCTGGGCTCTTCATTTCGAGGATAGCTTGACATTTGTCGGGGTTGGCCTCTACTCCTCGTTCTGTTAACATAAAACCCAGGAATTTGCCGACTCGGACCCCGAAAGTGCACTTCTTCGGATTCAGGCGCATATTGTACTTTTGAAGTTGATCGAAGATCTCGCCAAGGTCGCGGAGATGGTCACCATCAGTGGTGCTTTTTGCGATCATGTCATCAACGTATATTTCCACGGTCCTCCCAATCTGATCGCGAAATACGGTATTCATCATTTGCTGATAGGTGGCACCGGCGTTCTTTAGGCCGAAAGGCATCATTCGATAACAATGGTTCGCTTGGTCGCTCATGAACGCCGTTTTTTCCTGGTCGGGGGGATACATTGGAATTTGATTGTAGCCGGAGTAAGCGTCCATAAACGATAAAAGACGATAACCAGAAGATTGGTCGACCAAACGGTCGATGTTAGGCAGCGGATACGAATATTTGGGACAAGCTTTATTCAGATTGGTGTAATCTACACACATACGCCACTTGCCATTGGGTTTCCTTACAAGTACTACATTAGAAAGCCAAGTAGTGTATTTAACTTCCCTAATAAAGCCGGCGTCCAGCAGCTCGGAGACCTGTTGCGTAGCTGCTTCAGCTCTGTCAGCCGACATCTTGCGACGTCTTTGTTCTACGGGCTTGATTCTGGGATCTACCGAAAGGCGGTGGCAAATGATGTCGGGGTCAAGGCCTGACATGTCGGCAGCTGTCCATGCGAACAAATCTGAATTCCGGCATATGAGAGCGCATAGTGCCTCTTCATCTTGGGATGTCATGCCGGAACCCACCATAACGATCTGCTCCGGGGAGGATCCGATCTGCAGGGGTTTTGAGTCGCCCTCTGGGACCGGTCGCGTTTCGGCGAAGTCCTCTCGAACGTCGAGGTCAGCTAACAATACCCCGTCCGCTGCTGGGTTGTCATCAGCCTTTTCTGAAATTACACCTTTATCTGGCCTGGCGATCTTCAAAGACTCCTTGTAGCACGATCTCGCCATAACCTGGTCACCATGAAGACTGATGACGTCGCCCGCGTCACTCCAAAACTTCATGACCAGATGATTTGTGGAGATTATTGCCCCTATGCCGTTTAATGTCGACCTGCCGAGGATGGCGTTGTAGGTTGTGGGGCAGTCCATCACGAGAAACCGGACCTTTTCTGTCTTGGAGAGAGGAGGCAGGCCGAAGGTGACGAGGAGTTCTACATAACCGTTAGGGCGAATCTTATCCCCTGTAAAACCAATCAGGTCGACACCCTTGTATGGAAGGAGGTCGGATTCAGGGATCTGAAGGAGGCGAAACGTTTTAAGGAACAGAACATCAGCGGAGCTTCCCTGATCAATGAAGATTCTCCTGACCTCATGGTTAGCCATGAACACCGTAATGAGGAGCGGGTCGTCATGCCTCGGGATCACGGGGCCATAGTCCTCGTCGGAAAACGTGAGTGGTGGTAGCTTCCTTTTGTGGCCGATACGTCCCCCTCGGGATGAGGATGATGAGGCTGATAACACCTCCTTCATATGCTTCTTGCGGGAGTTATTTGACTCTCCTCCGCCGGCGAAACCTCCTGCAATGACATAAATCACGGGGTGCTTGGGAGATTGAGACTCAGGTTGCGGCGATCGCTGCCTGGAGGAAGAAGGCTGTCTTCGACGATCTTTTCGTGCTGAGGAAGGAGGGGAACGATCACGTGACGGCCTGCGAGATGTTGATCTTTCGCGCCGAGGTGACCGTGTCTGTGACCTGCTACGTTCGCGTCGACTAGACTCTCGTCGGGGTTCATCGTTCCGGTAACTCCTTTTACAATCTCCTGTTTGTTGGGATGCGCACGGCTGTTCCCTTTTGAACCTGTCGAGCTTCCCTCGTCGGATCAACTCTTCAATGGCGTCCTTCAGGCTTATGCAGTGGTCGGTGTCATGGCCCTGGGATTTGTGGTAGCAGCAGTACTTGGACTTGTCAGTGTCTGGGCCAGCTTTCATGGGTCGCGGTCTTCTCATGCCGGCCTCAAAAAGCTCGACGTTCAGGATCTCGTTGAGAATTTTCCCACGCGGCAGGTTGAGTGGAGTATAGGATGTGTAGCGCCCCAAGGACTCTTTGTCTCCTTTGTCTTGTCGAGGTCCTTTTCCTTTTGCTCCGAGGTCCTTCTGTGTGTGCCCGGCGTTGATATCCTTTGTCTTGAGTGCGAGCTCCTCGTCTTCTAGGCTTATGTACTCCTCAGCCCGCTGGAGCAACTCCTCCATGCTGTTTGGTTTTCTTTTGGACAAGTCGATCCAGAAAGGGGAATGAGCTATTAGGCCGTCCTTGGCCAACATGAGTTGTACTCCGGGTTGCAGTCCCTGGACCAAAAGGGCTTCTTTGGTGAACCTGCTCATGTAATCACGTAAGGATTCTGCGGTTCCTTGCCGAATTTGCTTCAGCGAAGCTTCTGTTTTCGGCTGGACTTTGCTGGTGGTGAAGCTGGTAATGAATTTGCTCCACAAGTCGGCCCATGTGTTAATAGAGCGAGGTGGCAAAGACTGGAACCACCTTAGGGTCGTTTTCTTGAGGGAAAGCGGAAATACCCTGCACATTATAGGTCCTGAGGCGTTTCAAATGGACATCGCTGACTCATAGATGTCGAGGTGTTCAAGGGGGTCTCCCATTCCGTCGTAGAGCTCTTGTACTGGGACCTTCTCAAATCGCTTATCCACAGGAAAAAGCATAATTCGCTCTGAAAACGGCAATACCACTTGTATTACCTCGTCGTCCGTCGCGTTGCGGGATTCTTCTTCCTCCCGGTGAGTTTCTGCTTGGGGCGAGTGTTTTGAGTGCACGGATTGAGCCGAGGCTTGGGGTGACGTCGGCGCGCGACGGTTTGAAGGTGATGGTTGATTTTGTTGAGGAGAGGGATGGCCTTCGTTGTTCTGCTGGCCGCCAATGACGCGACGCTGTTCTTGGCGGCGTTCGTCAAGGATCCATCGGTGCATTGCCTGTGCGTGGTGATCAGTTTCCAAAACTGCAAGGCGGCGCAAATGTTCTCCCAGAAGCCCCTCTTGGCGGCGGATGATTTCCAGGAGATGGTCACGCGTTGGTGGCTCTTGCAGAGATGTTGGTGGGGCCGTCCCAACATGTGGCGTCTGGGCGGTCGTCCTAGGACGAACGGTTCCCGGGTGTGGGGGTGGTATTCCCGCGATGGCGGAGACAACCCCAGTTGTAGTAGATACGAGTGCAGGGCCCGTTGCTGAGGTAACCCTAGGTGCAGAATAGTTAATCGAGATGGAATGGGTGGAGGATGTGCTTCTGGTTCCTACCATGACTGGTCCTTCTGCAAGCGTCAAGGATACAAGTTTCCGGTTTCTGAAGATCCAAGAACGGGAATCTTGTCAAAGATTTCGTTCCCCACAGACGGCGCCAATGATCTTCTGAGAACCTGAGGGTGACTGGTAGCGTGGAGGACAGATTTAACGATGCTGACGGTGACGATCCACGGCGGAGCAAGGTGTACCTGCAGGGACTCCGACGCTCAACGTAAGATATCAGTTCAACAGAGAGACGGTAGGTATGAACAGAATGCGTACCTGAGATGTGTTAATCTGGGGTATATATAGAGTAAATATGGCGGGAAAAGTTGTTATGATCGTAACGGTCTTCCGTAATCGTCGTGATCACGCGCTATCAGGGACGTGTTGATACGCGCGGGACGTCATTGTTATGTCGAGATGTCGGGGTCCAGGAAGTGATGCCGGATAACGTGTCGTCGTATCGCAAGACATACAAATTCCTCGTGATGTTGATGTCGACCTGGTGACGTCGGGTCTCTTGGTTAGCTAGGTAATGTCATTATGTCGGCGTGTGTAGGCGGAATGTGGTCTTCATGACTATTCTAGACGAATATTTACCGAGGAGATCTCTAGTCGCCAACCCGCCGTTTTTTATCACAGACTTGCAATCTAGGATACCATGTTTTTCAACAAACTTAACAATGGCGGCTGCCTCTTCTGCTCCCCCTTCGACAAAGATTTGAAGTTGACAGTGTAAGCGCTCGAGTCCCTCTCATAAAAACCGGTATTCCAGTAGGGGTTAATGATCAACCTTCCATCCTCATGATACACGGATTCTCTTCCCGCGCCTTTGGGAATCACGAAGACAAACTTGTCTTTAAAGTTGCGATATGATTCGTAATAGGCTTCAAAGATTTTTCCCCCGGATCCAGCCCGAAGCGGCAGCCAAGAGTACCTATCCGACGACTCCTTCACCGCCAAAGGCCGAAAGAAATAGAAGAAGACGGCACTGCTAAGCTCTAGGCCGAGCGCATGGCACAAGATCTCAAAGCTTCTTATGAAGCCCCATCCATTGGGGTGTAGCTGCGATGGGGCCACCTCCAGATGCCCCAATACCTCGAGCTCGAACCACATTAACGGCATCCAAACCCCGAGGTCGGCAAATACGGTTTTATACATAGGGATGAAGAAATTCTCATCCAAATCCCCCTGGCTGCAGATTCTGTCGTCCTCCTTGGGGCACCTCAGAGCCCATTCTTTCTCCTTGCCCGGTTCCACCCATTCAACATCACGAAACGCTTGCCTCAAGTCGACGCTCTTCGCGTAAATACTGGATGTCCCCAAAGCCTCCGTGTCAACCCAATTCATGTCTTCCAAGCCCTTCGGCACTGGATAGTTAGAGGCCGGCGAGGTATGCACTTTCCGCCTACCCATCTCGGACCTGCCCAAAAGTCCGCCAACAAAGTCAGTAGAGTGAGATAGAGGTTCCACCCCGGGACGACTGGGGTCCATCCCGGAGGACCTGGCAGGAAACACCTCGGGATAACCCCATTTCCTTAAAATATGAGCAGTCTTACGCACTGTCTCTTGCTGCGACAGCCAAAGGTCATCCGGCTTGGGACCACTCCTACGCCTCGGAACTAAATCCGGGATGGATGGATCCTCAGCCTCCTCATTCACCACAATACATCGTCGTCTCCGTTCGACAACAAGTGTTTTGGCCCCAGCCCTCGTGAGTACCATTATAAAAAGAACAAGTTAAAAAGAAAAGACGGTACCTTTATGCACCTCGGCAGAAACCCTCTTGAACTCTTCGTAAAAATCCGCAACACCAAAGTTCATACACTGCACCTGTGCCCTAGGTGGAGAAAAGCTGGAAGCTTGTGAAGGTTTGTACGGGGAAAAGGGGCTCTAAGCAGAGGAACAGAGCAGCGGAGGGTCACCGGGAGTATGGCACGATGGAGAAGGAAAGAGAAAAGTGGGAGACGGTTCCCTCCCATTCCATATATAAATTTCAACGAACGGTTCAGATTGTGCCAGCTGGCAAGGCCCACGGGCCCATTACCGTCGGATTAAGACACGTGGCAGAAAAAGGAAGAGACGCGACCTTAATTCAGAATAATGGTTACTTTTTGGTAATACCAAAAGACACCCCGAAATCCGAGATGACCACGTCGGCGAGAACCCATATAAGGCCCCATCACGAATGTTCCCCATGAGTCGGACTAATAACTCGGTCATCCTCGCACGGAATGATCGACTTGGGGGGCAACTGTTCTGGGGTACTACCAGAGACCACCTTCCGCCTACACATGACGACATAATGACATTACTTAGCTAACCAAGAGACCCGACGTCACTAGGTCGACATCAACATCACGAGGACTTTGTATGTCTTGCGATACGACGACACGTTATCCGACATCACTTCCTGGACCCCGACATCTCGACATAACAATGACGTCCCGCACGTATCAACACGTCCCTGATAGCGCGTGATCACGACGATTACGGAAGACCGTTACAGTCATAACAACTTTTCCCGCCATATTTACTCTATATATACCCCGGATTAACACATCTCAGGTACGCATTCTGTTCATACCTACCGTCTCTCTGTTGAACTGATATCTTACGTTGAGCGTTGAAGTCCCTGCAAGTACACCCTGCCCCGCCGTGGATCGTCACCGTCAGCATCGTTAAATCTGTCCTCCACGCTACCAGTCACCCTCAGGTTCTCAGAAGATCAGTTTTAATAAAATTGAACGTAGGGTAGTTTAGGCAATGCAATTACTTTTTAGATGGTATCAAAAAAATTAAATGAGTTTGACTAATTTTCTTAATAAGTGTGAATTTAATTATCTATATATTATATATTGTAAAATTAACTTGAACATAGTATTAAATGCCTACAATAATTATCATATTACTAATTAAATTATTCTCTTAAAGACATAATTCAATTAATTTTCATCTCTTATCTTTTCATCTCCTTTCTATTAATGTAAATATCAATTTAAAAATCCTATAAAATGAATATGTCATATTGATGTTAGACTCTTTTTTTATCAATTTCAAAAATAATAATTTTTAAATATTTTATTTTAAATTCATAAAATAAAATTAAGAAAAACTATTAAAATAACTTAATTTATTTTCTTGAATGAGTTATTTAGAAATTTCTATTTTTTAAATTTAAATTGTGATTATAATTAATTATTAGACTTAATTAGAATTGTTCCGTTTAAAAACATGAATAATAATAATAATAATAATAATAATAATAATAATAATAATAATAATAATAATAATAATAATAATATACATTAGTAAAATAGACTTGAACTATTACATTAATTATATAGCCTAATTACTTATATTATAATTGATATAATTAATTATTAGACTTAATTAGAATTGTTCTGTTTAAATACATGAATTAGATATGTTCTTTCCACAATTAATACTGCATTCATGTTATATCTGTGTACAATTATATATGTTTGCTATGATTTAAAATTGTAAAAACTAAATCCTTAATTTATCATAACAAAAATATTTCCTTTAACAATGAAATATTTCCTTTAACAACATTAATTTTTTACTCCTTAATTTATTACTAACAGAAGTAACATAATAGTATAAAAATTTAATTTCAACAATGATATGAAAAATATTAAGTAACATAATTTTATCTTAAATAGTACAAAAAATTATTTGTAACTAATGAAATACATGCACAATCACCACTGGACAGTTATGAAATTTGAGAATTTGCAACAATCAATTAATCACAGGTTTATTTATTTGTGGCTAATGAAATGCATGCACAACCACCAGACAATTATGAAAATTGAGAATAAATGATAATCACTATACAAATTGAGTCACAATTACATTCCTTTCATATTCTTAACTGTCAATTAACCATATTTATTAACATAATGTAATAAGCAATATTAGATAGTCACCAACAACTATTTTCTTTCACCTGGAGTCAAAGACAAAGATTGCAACTCCATCAAAACAATCCTACAACAATAACCAAACATCTCATTGACACCATGCATGCATATTGACATTAAAAAGCATAATTTCCGCTCTTCATGCCTATCTTAACAAGTAATACATTTTTACTCATTATTTTATATTAATTAAATACATATATGTCTTATACTTTTTTGTTGCAGAAAAATTCACTTTCGTGAATAATCTATCCTCCACCTCATATCAATTAATGTATAAAATTAGCATAAAATAAAATCTATTTTATTTTATCTAAAAATTTTGGATTTTAGTATTTACAAATCACACATTGCTTCCATCTTTATTGGTTTTTTAAAATAACTTATTCATTTGATAAGTAATTATATTTATTATATTATTAAATAATAAGTAAATAAAAATTAAATTAATCCATTTATTAATAAGTTAATTTCTTACTTTTAAAGTTTATTCCAAATGTAAAATGAATTATATATTATTTTATATTTAAAATTCTAAATTAAAATAAATGGATTATTATAAGTTGGTTTTTACAAAAAAAAAAAACACAATAAAATTTAAGCATAATATAAAATACCAACAAACTGATATCATATGTGAGTAATATTTTATTTATTAATAATATCATTCAATAATGACATAAAATAACAATAGTACCAAAAACATTTGTTTCCTATCTATCTATCTATCTATCTATCTATCTATCTATCTATCTATCTATCTATCTATCTATCTATCTATATATATGTAAATTTTACTTGAACATAAAATTAAATGTATGTCATTATTGTTAAGTTTTCAGTTTAACAATTTAAATAATTATTATATTAAGTATCTATTTTAATCATTTTATAACATGATTATAACCACTCCCACTTAGTGACTAACCCATTAGCAACAATTAATTAAGATAAAAAGTTAATGATTAATGGATTATAAACTAAATGGATTTCAATAATGATTTTTAAGTAAAAAATAAAATAAATTTTACTAAAAATCTCTTATATTAAATAATTAAATATTTTTTATCATTTCATCCATTAAATAATTTTTTATCTTGGTAGGTAAGAGAAAAAAATAAAAAACATTACAAATGTTTAAATCAAAACTTATTGATTAGTTAAAAAAAACACAAAAATATATGGTATTTATGAAAAGATAAAAATTATATATACATGTTATTACCTTTTTTTAACTTGCATATTATAATGATTTTATAAAAATTAGTCAATGGGAGTTGTATAATTATTTAAAAAAACTATTGATTTAAATTTAACTCTAACTACACCTTTTATTTTAAGAATAAAATATTTTTCTGTAAATATTTTTCATGTAATGACAATAAACAAAAGTGATGAGAAATCATTAAATTATGTATGTTTATATTTAGTAAAACTTATATTTTATCATAAATAAATATTATATATTGTATTATTAATTAAGGATAACATCACAGTCATGATTGAAATTTTTTACTATTACAAAGGACAACACACATGTGCATATTATTTTAAAAATGCAACCTATCATGGAGCTACACAAAAGATCATGCATTATACATAAGTGTTTAATGAACTTATTTTTACAATTATATTTTAAAATATTTAATTTTCAATAATAATCTTACTAAAAAGATTGATAATTCGTTTTATTAATTATGGTGAGAAATATTTAAACTGGATAAAATTTTCTTGAAACTGAATAACTTAATGTAATTTTTCATTGTAATTAGTTTTAATTTTTTTATTATGTTATATAATTAATATAATTTTATTTCTAATATTATTTTTTTATAAATTTAAGTTACAATAACTTTCACTTATTTTTAAAAAAATTCTCTGATAAAATATTATAAAAATACAACATAGATAAATCCGTGTAACGCACGAGTATTATTTCTAGTTTTTGCTTATAATTAAGTCCGGATGGAGTATATTAAACGCCACTAGTGCAAAGGCTTATCATCAATAGTGTTTTGGCCTTCTTACTTTGTTATGTTGGGATTTGTAATTGCTGGGTGGTTGCTAATATTTAATCACCTAAACTTCTTTGTATTTTTTGGGTTGGAATACCCCTTTATACTCTCTTATTAAATTATCTTTTGCTTAGCAAAAAAAAAAGGGATGACTTCTTGGAAGTCTTTCCCCCTTTGTGTGCTGGGAGTTTGATTCTTTTAAGTATATTTTATAAAGTTTTCCTCTCCTCATCTCCCCCTCCATTTCCTATCTAATAATTTCCTTCCCCTCTCCTTTAAATTTATAAACACACACTTAGGTTCTTATTTTAAATCCAAATATTTTGAAAATTTATGATAGATTTGAGATATGAAATAATTTTGAAAGTTCAAAAGTAAAATATTTGATAGAAATTAGATAAAATTTGAAGTATTTGGTAGATTGTGAAATTATGGTCTAAAGAGAGCAAAAATTTGAAAAACAAAATCAATTTTAAATGAAATTTTATATTTTGATTAATGAATTTTGAGTTTAAAAATATTTTAATTCAATTTAATCAATTCACTTTGTAAAAATATTCGAATTAAGAGCTTTGTCGCCTATAGAGATCCTACCTGACTCGAACATGATTGCCTCCGTGAAGGATGCATATGGTCTTACACAAAATAATTTGTAAAAATATTGAATAGAAAATGAGATTTTGAATGTTTTAGGTATAAAATAATTGATGGAAGGACCAAATTTACTTAATTTTGTAAGTAGAGAAACTTGATTTGCTTGAAAAAAAATACTTGAGAAACTAAAATTACACATGATCAAAACTAAAACTAAAGGGATTAAAAATGTGATTAAACCTAATTTATAATGGCACACGAAGTTGCATCAAAGTTTTAGCTTTCTCAACATTTGCCTAGCCATTCCTATATGCACGTTGGCAATTTCTACTGTTTTTTACTAAACTAACAAATTCATCTCACTTTTTGTGGTCATGCGGCTTAGTCCTTAAAAAATAGAAAAAAAACTAAAAACACTCAATATAATCACTAACTTCTTGCTTTGTTTGTCACTATAATCCAATAATGTGTTTTCCATTAACTTATTGATGATGTGTCATATTTAATGAAACTATATCACACTATTTGTCATCAAGCCACAAAAATAACATCATTGGAACTGAGAATTTCCAATAAAAGACGGGGAAGAAGAGATAAGGGAGAACAAGGAAACATACTACTATTGGAGCCGAGGTCTTCCAAATCATAAATTTGACAAAATAACGTCATTCTTGTGTCACAATAGATGTTATAGTGACAAATAACATGACACGATGTTAGTAAATGTGACACAAAAAAAAATTAACGGAAAACACACAATTAGACTATAATGACAGACAAAGCAAGAAGTCGAGTATTATATTAGGTTTTTTTATTTCTTATAGACTAAACTGCGTGACCCTAAAAAATTAGGGACGGATTTGTTAATTTACTTTTATTTATTTATTTATTTAACCTCACGCCGTGCATGATCTGCACTCCGTTCCACCTATAGCAACTTCTATAGATCAGTATCACCAAACATATTATAATATAAAATTCCTACTAGATCCTTCATGCCCTTTTCAACTGTAAATATATATGTATAATGGTAAATGATGGGGACAAAAATGATTTAACCGAAAATATTACAATCTCGGTATTCAAAACCTTGAATTCTATTCTACAATTTCTCCCTCCTCTTCATCAGATTTCTCAATTCCTTCTCCATTAACACATTGTCTTCTAACCAAGGAAGATGGTTTTTTGTGCGGATCAATATGGACAAGAGAGTCATTCCCATCATCATCACTCTCTTCATCTTCACTATCATGGCCATTACCAGTATCGTGGTTTACAACTTTTTGAACTGCTTTCTCATTACCAAGTTCAAGAACATCTTTTCCGGTGTGCAAATGTTTTTCTTCACCACCACCTTCAGATCCAATTTCTTTAACCATAATTGGTGGATATATCAGTGGCTTATCAGGACAATGCTTGAAGAAAGAATTCATTACCATGAACCTGAACACCTGAAACAGGTGGCTCTTATCCCTCTTTATATCTGCACTCAAGAGTTTCTGCAATAAAGTTGGCTTCCTCTTCTTTAAAGAAGGGTTTTCTGAAATATCTTTGTCAGCAAACTTCTGCTTCTTGGCAAACCGACCTTTTCTGTCTGATTTCTTATTGAACTTGTTTGGGAATTTTCTTTTGTCATTAAATGTGTTTTTCCCTTCACCCTTAAGACCTTGATTTTCAAAATTCTTCAGGTAGTACGATGGTATTTCAGCAACTTCAACTCCCAACTCAGCTTGCTTTGCTAAAACTTCCTTCAGCTGCAAATATAAAATACATTACTAAGTTAAAGAGTTGAAATACTACTGGTCATGAGTCCAATATAGATTTACTTGTTATCACTTCCACTGCATGCCAAAAAAAAAAATATTCTTGCTTAGCTCTCAATTGAAAAACAAAATTAAATTTGGCAATATAAGAATATATTTTTGGGAGGTATTATATGCTAAAAAATCCCTCTAATAAGTATACCTCTCTTTGTAAAACCTCTCTATCAGTGACCTTGGAGTCTTTCCGGCATTCACTCTGCTTCTGTAGGTTGTAATTCAGTTTTTACTTAGTAGACAATAACATCTGATAAACACAAGCACTAGATAGAGTAGGTTATTTAAGACCTTCTGATTGTTGTAACTGAAAGGATGATTCTTCCTCCGTGCTTCACGCCACTGTTGGATTTCTTGCTCAGTATAAGTCACAGAGAAGGATCTAACCATTCAAGAAACAAAATAATAATGATCATAAACAAATTCAGGGTCAGCGGCGAATCAAGCTATTGTCAGTACAAAAGGATAAGTTGTGAAATTAAAAGTTTATGAAAAGTAATTCAATAAAGACAACTGAATTCTGATGAGATAGTAAACACAATTCTTAAAAAGAGCACCAAAATGAAATCTATATTTCATTTGGATGGTTATCTTGATTCTGGAGGTCAATTATCTGAATAAAAATCCTTAAATTTTGGTATCAAAATGGTGAAAGATCTCAACCTTATTATTAAGCATGTGTATGGAAAGCCATTGCGGCCATTCCAAATCCACGTTTAAGTGAAAGCAACACATAGTTGCTTTTTGGAAAATGGACCTCGGGATGCCACGGATGTGGATCCGAGACAGCAATTCAAACAGGCCATAACTCAATTTTCTGAAGGGAGACAGGCCATTTTAGTTAGACAAATGTCAGTTGACTACCATACTTGATCTATTAGTTCATATGGATTCAAATATTGGTTTATTATATAATAGACCTATAAACATAAAATAATTATTGTCAGACTAAAAACCTGGACATTCGGCCCAAGAATGGAGAATTACTAGCCAAAATTTCTAATTGTACAAACTCTGTTTTACCTTTCTCATACACATGATCGTCATTCAAACATTATAATGACAGTTAACTTCTTAAACTTTAAGGAAAATATTACATCAAGATGATATTGATTAGGTGCAATTTTGGGACTTCTACTTCAAAGAGTTATTGGCAGCATTGTTGTCAAACTCATGAGTTAATTCGTTAACTGGTCCGTGTTTACAAGTTCAGGGGATGAAAACAGGGTAGATTTGCACTCATAATCGTTTCTGAGTAGACTTGGCTGGACTCGTACTGACTCAGTTAGACTCGCGAGTGACCTGAACGAGTCTGCAAGTTTGACAGAAAACAGAGAAAAAGGTCAGAGGACCATTCAAAAAACATGTTTCACTTAGGGTATTTTGCGTTTCCTTTCGCGCACAGAGGCGTCCACTTTCAAACCATTTTTCACTTCAGTTATGGCGCAAAGCTCCCTTCCATTCCCAGTTCCGGGGCACAAGCCCCACCATGAACCAGTTCTAGCACACGAAGCTCCTCCGTAAATGAGTTCCAGCGAGCGAACGACCACCGTGACCCCAGTTCTGTGAGCGGACATATCACACAGGCACAGCTACTGTTCTGCGAGCGAACTACTATCTTCTTGTTCAATGAGTGAATGTCCACTTGCTGCTTCTGCTTTCTCGCACAGCTACTGTTCTATTAGGGATTAGGAGTCTGATTTGTTTTCTTCTATACTGTGTCTAGCTTCCTTGTCATAGCTCTTCTCTGTTTAGCTTATGCAATTTTGCTAATACTGGTTCAGAACTTAATGATCTGAAATTTTGCTCTTCTCTTTTATTTTCTGCAATTCTGCCAATTTATAGTGGTGCAGAATTCTGGTGCTAATTTTTTGCAATGCTCCCTCACATTTCATAGGTCCATTTTGAGTGTTATATTCATCCTATCATAGGTCTATTTGTATTATGATTTCTCATTGTTGGAATTTGCTTTATTTTGGATTTATCATCATTGTTATTAGTATCGTATGCGATTCATACAATTCGATACGATTCCGGTGCTTGGCGATGCGAATCACAAGCCGAATCGTTTTTGTGCATGAATCGCACAGCGAATCGGTCGAATCGCAGTTCTGCTCTGTATTGCGTGGTTCCTGTTTGGCGGGTGGGACTGAAAACGGATCCGGGTCATGCGCGATCCGGTTCTGAAAACCCACTAAAAAAGACCCTTTTTTAAAAAAAAAAAAAAAGGGTGGAATAGGGCATAAAAGTGCCGATTCCTTCCCTTCAAAGTCACCCATTGTTTTATTCATAAAAAAACACAGACCCCTTTTGTTTTCTCTCTTCCCCGACAAGGCAACATGTGCGTCTCTTAGTGTGCAACCAGCTGCTGTCTTCTTTGTGCTGAGTTTCTCCCACTAGTGGTCCATACACCCCACTTCCCTCCTTTAGTTTCTGTTTTTTTATTTCTTCCAGCTAGTCCTACTGGTCCCCTCCCCTGTTTCTGTGCTTTGTTGCCGGCCCTATTGTTGTTTGTGTTTTGTGATGTCTACTTTATTGTCTAGTTGAATAGTTGAAAAATGGGTCAAACAAAAAAGGAGGAGGAGGCAGATATCACGTGGCAGTATTGTGAAAGTATCCCTCCACATAGACTTCAAGTGAAATGTAAAGTTTTGCTCTCATATTTGTTGGGGTGGGATAGCAAGGATGAAACATCATCTTGCTGGAACAAAGGAAAATGTAATTGCTTGCACGAGTGTTCCAGATGATGTTAGAGAAATATTTACAAGCTATTAGAAAGTAGAGAAAAGAAGAAAGATGAAAACAGCCTTGAGTGTTTTCAAGAAGTAAGAAAAGAAGATAATGGTGCAAAGAAAGGAACAATGGACTCATTTGTTGGTAAAGGAAAGGAAGGGGACTCCAAAGTTTTGAAACAAAAGACAATGAATGCAATGTTGAAAGATAGGAATGTTGTCATTCAAGAAATTTGCAATTGCATATATGGTAATGCATTACCATTCAATTTGGTAAGGAGTCCACTTTTTATCCAAATGTTGAAAGTTGTTGGAGAATATGGTAGGGGTTTGAAGCCTCCTACTTATCATGAGGTGAGGGTGTCTTTCTTGAAGAAAGCGGTTGATAACATCCAAAAGAACCTAGAGAAATATAAGAGTGAATGGGAGAAATGGGGATGCACTTTAATGTGTGATGGTTGGACCGATGGGAAAGGGAGGTCACTCAATAATTTTCTTGTTAACAGTCCAAGTGGGACTGTTTTTTTGAAATCTGTTGATACTAGTGATGTAATTAAAGATGCTAGACAAATGTTTGAATTGTTGGACAGCATGGTGGAAGAAATAGGGGAGGACAATGTGGTGCAAGTTGTGACTGATGGTGCCTCTAACCTTGTGGCAGCAGGAAGAATGTTAGAAGACAAGAGGACTAAATTATTTTGGTCCCCTTGTGCAGCTCACTGCCTTGATCTAATTCTTGAGGATATTGGTGAGCTTCCGGTGTTCTACACTACCATTACAAGTGCAAAAAAAATCACCACTTACATTTATAGGCATACTTGGGTTCTTAATTTGTATAGAAAGCATTCCAAGGGAAGAGCATTAGCAAGACCAGTTGTAACAAGGTTTGCAACTTCTTTTCTTACTTTAAATTGCATTATGCAACAAAAGAATGCTATTAGATCTATGTTTGCTTCAGAGGAATGGGCTTCTAGTTCATATGCTAGTAAAAGTGAGGCTAAGTTAGTGATGAACCTAGTGTTAAGTGATAATAGATTTTGGAGATCCATCAAATATTGCCTAAAGTGTGTGGTTCCACTTATAAAAGTATTAAGACTTGTAGATGGTGATTCAAAACCATCCGTGCCATATATTTATGAAGCAATGGATAGGGCCAAAGAGCAAATTGCTGAAAACTTTCAAAAGCAAGAGTCAAGGTATAAGAAAGTGTGGAAGATCATTGATACTAGATGGAATTTACAACTACATAGGCCTCTCCATGCAGCTGCATATTATCTCAATCCTAAGTATGTAACTACATTCTTACTCTCTTAAGTTTTATGCACTTTAGTAAGTAATGACATTGTCTTATTTGTTGTTTGGTTAGGTTCCATTATGACAAGAATTTCAATCCGGATAGTGAGGTGTTGTTTGGTTTATATGAAACCATTGAAAGAATGGTTCCGGATAGAAGGACAAGATTTTTAATTGATCAACAACTTGAAAATTCAAGGCAGCAAGGGGACTTTTTGGAATGAGTATGGCAATAGATACTAGAGACAAAAAACAACCTGGTACCTCTTTATAATTTATATACTTTGTATTCATCATAAAGCAATAACTTGTGTAGCATACTTTGTTTATGCTAACTATAATATACACTTGTTTTTTTATAGCTCTTTGGTGGGAGAGTTATGGTGGAGGGTAAGGAGTTGCAAAAACTTGCCATGAGAATTTTGAGCCTCACATGTAGTGCTACGGGATGTGAAAGGAATTGGAGTACATTTGACCAAGTGCATACTAAGAGTTGGAGCAACAAAGATTAAATGCACTTGTGTTTGTTAAATATAATCTTCAACTTGAGATGAGGCAAAGAAGTAGAGAAGAGAAGGGAGATACCTATGATCCTATATGCTTATCTGACATTGAATCGGATGATGAATGGATCACTGAGAAAGAGGAACCTTGCTTGCCTATTGATTCTTCATGGATGGATATACATGAGTGTTTTGGTTTTAATGAAGGTGCTCCAAGCAAGAAAAGGAAGAGAGGTAATTTGATAGTAGATTTAGAAAACAATGACAAAACAAAGTTAAATACATAATGTCATGCTTATTCTTTTCTTTTGGTTTTATAGGTCCAAGAAATTTAAATGTCAAGGCTGCCGACAAGAGGGGAAAATCTATAATGGGAGATGAGGATGAAATTGAAGAAATAATTAGAGAGGGAGAGGAAGGAGTGGGAGAGGAAGAAGAAGAGCTTTTGATATTGGATGATGAAGATGAACTAAGTGATGTTGATCTTGGGGATGATGATTGATCATCATCACATTCACATTATCACTTGGAGACAGTCCTTTTTTGTTTTTTGGGAGGGTTATACTGCTGAATTGTGACTGTTATGAATCTTATGATTAGGATTTGTGTTTATTTTGCAATGTATATGTTACTTTGCCTCCAAAATGCTACTTAATACATGTTTTCATATGTTTCTTTAAGATAAATTGCTCCTGCATTTATGTTTTTTAGTTGTTGGTCTAGAATTTTGGCATTTATATGTCTCTATTAGCTATATATGCTATTTTTCAAATTGTTCATGAATCTTACGATTCACATTACGATTCGATTCGCGATTCGGAAAATAGCCTTTCCGATTCACGATCTGAATCCCGATTTAATAACCTTGATCATCATCATTATTATTATTATTATGAACAATTAACAAAACACAATTTAAAGCAGTTGAATGTGACACACTGACTGCTAGCAAGTAATAGACTGGAACCAGATGATAAAGGATTGGAAAGTCAAGTAGAAGCTAAAGCTACCTTTTCGGTTCCTGCTTAAGTTCCTGAGAATTTAAACCAACATGTCCTGCCCTTCCATTGTTGACCCCTGCTTTTGCTACAAGCATTAGTCTCACTACAGAAGAATGTTTTCATCTTGGTATTAAGGTTGTAAAGTTCAAACCTTTGCCCTTATGTTCTTTAGTAAACCCAATTCTCCTCTTTCCATTGTTGGTATCATGAAATTTAGACTTCTGGAATCTATATGAATTGGACAAGGTTTGTAAATCAAGGAAAATTATGCAAGTCATCAATTGTTAACCCAATAAACCAAGAGTAATAAAAGAGAGAAGAAAATAACATACCCTCCTTGAAAACCCCCTCTATTTGGTTTATTTTTGAAGTTTTTGCTTGGTGATCCTTTCCGATTAGAGTTTGGAACATTAATCTTAATATTGCTATTAGGGTTTTCCTGCAGCAATTATTGGGATTTGCATTAGATATATTAGCCACAGTATCTTTTACAATAGTATTTATGTTTAGCAGAATAACAAACACAGTTGATACACATTAAGACAGAAAGGTAACAGTTTCAAAAATACCTGTGAGTGTGACTTCATAAATGCAGAAGGTTGAGAATTATTTGAATGATGTGGCTGGGTGAAATTAGGATTAGGTGGTACAGAACTGTTCCCTTGCAACTGCAGAGATGATAAAGGTGCTGATATAAAAGCATTTGTGTTCACAGTTGGTGGAGCCAGGTTTTTATCATTCAGGTCAATCTGTGGCCTGACCTGATTTCCAGGCACAAGACCCAACTGGGGGTTTGCAGAAAACATTAGATTTTGAGGGACCATGGCCTGAGGCACTTGGTTTGGAAACCCAAACATGGGGTGGTGACCAGGAGGCATACCATACGGAACAACTTGAGAAGGGTTTGAAACTTGCATAGGTAACTGTTGGTTCATATTTTGCACAGGATATGGGGCACAAAACTGGCCATTTGGAATATTCATATTCATATTAGACTGCTGAAGCATATTCAGAATACTTTGTGCTAAAATTTGCCCCTGGAGTTGAGACAAATTCATTTGAGCAACATTCTGTGTAACTTGTCCCTGAACAGGAAACATTGGACTGTAATTGGTATTCCCTACACTATTTTGGGGACCTAATCCCCCCACATGGGACTGGCCCTGTTGAGGACCAGCCAAACCCATGTGAGGCAGATGCAGCTGATTGTTTTGCAAGGGAAGGAGTTGATTTGCAGCATTCATGAAAGGAGGTGTATTCATGGGAGGTGGTTGCATGTTGGGCATAAAGGGAGGCATCAAGTTTTGGTTCTGGTGATTGCCAGCACCCGATTGGGGTTGGGTTTGCATGCCCACAGCATTGTTTTGCAAAGAAAGCTGACGGTTAGGACCCATGCCACTGAAAAGCAAAGACAAAATTTAAGTCAAGTAAATAAGATATTTGCAGAATTGTAAACCTTTTCTATACCAAAAACACATAAGAAATCAACCTTCTGCTTGTCTATTAGAAGACAATCACACAACTTTTTTTCTGTCTTTAGGTTTAAAAGAAAAGCTCAGTCATTCTTACAATATTAATAATAATATAATGAAAAATATAATATCATCATTAACCATACAAGAACCTGCACATACAACTTTACTTGCAAGTTCCAATCATAAAAGACAGCAGAATTTTAATTTATTTTAAAAAAAGAAGAACGAAAAGCACTTCAAGTTATAAGCAAACCAATATACAATGAACCGTTGCTTTTCATACCAGCCCTAGTCAAAAAGATCAAAATATTTTTCTCAAAATGCTAATTTTGAGAACATGAGCATTGAGACCAGCGAGTAACAAGTTAAAAAGAAAACGGCGCCCATCCGTTTGGGAGCAGAGAAACCAAGGGAAAATGAGTGAGAAAACAGCGGAAATTTTCTAGGGAGAGAGATGTCGCGACTCGCGTCCGCAAAGGGTAACAAAGCTAGCTACTCTGAAGTATAAATGCTTACTTGGGCTGGGCTTGGATATGTCAGTTCTACTAATGGTTCATGGGCCGGACTTGCTATCCACACCACTCATCACCCTTTTTCAACTTTATTTTCCTAAAATAGCTGAGTTGGGAGTTGAAGTTGCTGAAATACCATCGTACTACCTAGAGAATTTTGAAAATCAAGGTCTTAAGGGTGAAGGGAAAAACACATTTAATGACAAAAGAAAATTCCCAAACAAGTTCAATAAGAAATCAGACAGAAAAGGTCGGTTTGCCAAGAAGCAGAAGTTTGCTGACAAAATCACAAAGATATTTCAGAAAACCCTTCTTTAAAGAAGAGGAAGCCAATTTTATTGCAGAAACTCTTGAGTGCAGATATAAAGAGGAATAAGAGTCACTTGTTTCAGGTGTTCAGGCTCATGGTAATGAATTCTTTCTTCAAGCATTGTCCTGATAAGCCACTGATATATCCACCAATTGTGGTTAAAGAAATTGGGTCTGAAGGTGGTGGAATCGAACAGAATCAAGGGGAGAGAAACAGAGAGATTAAGGGACAGAGCGAACTTACCAGAAGAAGAAGAAAGCCTCTACTGGAATCGTCCGGCGCCGGTGAGTGGCCGTGACCAGTGCGTGCAGTCGTGGCTCCGTGAAGAAGAAGAATGAAGACTGAGGAACGAGAGGCGCGACGCAGGTGAGAAAGAGAGATGAGGGAATTTTGGAAAACTAGCATGGGACCAGTGCGTCCGTTGGATTGATAATAAATTATTCATTTATTTATTATATTTAATTTAATTTGTATTTTAAACTCTTAATAATTTATTTGGTAAAATTTAGGCCCTCAATTTTTTTTAATTAGTAAAAGTGTAAAAAACGTGCAATGCATATGAAAAAATTAATTTAATATTATTTATCATATTTTAATTTATTTTTTAATTTACAATAAAATTTATTTCACGTAATTTTTATCTTTGTAATAATTTCATGTTGAATTCTATCCATGTTTTTATTTGTTATTTAAGTATTAATATGTTTCTATATGAAATTTTAATTTATTTTTTAATTTTTTTGGTAAGAATTTATTTTTTAATTTAAGATTAAATTTATTTCACGTAATTTTTATCTTTGTAATAATTTCATGTTAAATTCTATCGCATGTTTTTATTTGTTATTTAAGTATTAATATGTTGCTATATGAAATTTATCTTTTCATATCATGTAACTATTTATCTTTATGATTTATATAAAGATATTCTTGTTAACAAAAAAAAAAATGTATAAAGATGTTCTTATGTAAAGTTTTTTTCCTGTGTGGAGCTAGCATATATATCATTCTTATTTAGATCAATATATTTTCACGTAAAATTTTATGCTCGCATAATATAATTATTATTCTACTGATACACAGGGCACCATCCCCTCACCATAAATTTTAGTGCACCAGGAGATTCTGCTAATACACATTATAAGGTAGTATTTAGTAATTGAATTGAACAAAATATAATGACCGATGTCTGTGTTTGGTAAGTATATACATGTATCCCTTCAGTCTTTGGTTAAATGCAAAAGAAAATGAATAGAATCTGACACCTAACCAAAATCAAAACCAAACACACAACCATCATGTCAAACAATTCCATTTATGTGGTACAAAACAAAACCTTTGGTAGTGATGGAGTCAATAAAAAGTAGTTACACAAAACATCATGAAACCAAAACCTCAATACTTATAATAGAGTTAAAGATTAAGTTAAGGATTGGGCTGTTATGATTTAAATTCTTTTATGAATTCGAATTATGTTATGTGTTTGTTAGATGAGTTTGAATAGATTGAGTTTGTTTGTTTGTTTAAGTAGCTGAATTTTTAGAGATAGCTTAGTTAGTTTTATCCAGCTCATTATAATCTTATCTTTGGGCTTTCTGCTCTTTATATATATCGAAGCATGTACATGAATAATTTCAATTCAACAAAGTTAAAAACATTCTCATAAATTATTATGGCCTTAGAGCTCAGTTCAGCCGAGACTCTAGAGAATGGTCAAAGCAAGGGGACACAAGTAGAACGAGATTCGAGTAGTCATGCATTACATGGAGCTCAGACAACAAACAAAGATCATAGCCAACATATCACATGTGTGGTAATAAAATAATTCATAGTCCACAAATTGGGTGTTGGATAGTGCGGTGATATGAATCCAGCTGGGTAAAATTTTGTTAATAGAGTTCCTGCAGCCGGACAACCGAAAAGGAATTCCAGAACCTCTTCAACTATTAGCTTTTCAATTTTGTAACGTTTCTTTTAATAGGTATTAATGTAACATGCAATTATTTATATGTGGTAATTGCATGTTAATGGGGTAGAATTAATATTACTGGATAATAAATGCTTAGGGGGAAATGTAGTGGGAATTTAGTGTTTCAGCCACTTACTTAGCTTATAAATAGGGGAACTATTGTACTTCAAATCACAACATCAGTTTAATGAAAATTGAGTTTTCTCATTGTGTGAGCTTTATGGAGTTCTGAGTCATAAGAACCCAATTTCGATCTTATCAGGTTAACCTGTGGCGATCAACCCCATGACTTATCACTCACCTTCTCATCTTTCTTGAGTGTGGCGTCAATATCCTTCCCCAAAACAGAAATAAAAAAATACATTTTTTTTAGTTTCTTTCTTCCAACCCAAAATTCAAGGCGATCTTATTTCCGTTTCGCATCATTTGGTATCAAAGCTTCGGCTCTGGGTTTGGAGTTGTGATGGATAATTTCCATGCAAGATGTTTAATCGAAGGTCATCAATGTTTAATTAATTTCAATTACAGAAGCTACAACAATGTGGTGAGCCAAAGATTGGCGGAGAAACTCAACGCACAAACTAGTATTCATCCTAATCATGCCAAGATTAGATTCACGTTGGGGCAGTATGTGGATGAAGTTTCATATGAAATCGCTCCCATGGAATCATGTCATTTTCTCTTAGGATGGTTTTGGCTACGAAATAAAAAGCTCAATCCTGATAAACTTTCACTTTCTTTGAAGCATGAGGGACACAGGCTTAAGTTGAAATTTCTGACACCAAGCCAAGTCAGTGAGGATCAATATAAGCTGAAGGAGAAAATAGAAAAAGAAAGAAAAGAAAAAGAAGAAAAGATGAGAGAAAAAGAAGAAAAAGAGCGAGGAAATTTTATTTGTTAATGTTTTTTTTCTACTATTTGTGATGTTATTTTACAGGAACAAGAGGATGGGTCTGTTAATGAAATACACCAACTTTCATGTTTGAAGAAGAAGAACATTGATATTTTTCCAAGTGCACCACTGTTCATCCATTCCACCGTTGTTAACCAAATTCAAAAGGATAATGCAGAGAGATACATGGAAATGTTTTCTTGGTTATATAATAACCATACTTCATGTTTTCAAAAACCTTTTGGGTCTGCAATATTTCTGTTTGAAAAATTTAATCTGCAGGTCCAACATAAACGAAGAATTGCCCTAGAATTCGATTATTGGGTTTGTGCACTAAAAAGGAATAATTCTTTGATGCATGAATTTTTACGAGTTGTATTTGATCCTGGTGGATGGTATTGTTTCATTTTAATTTAATAGTAAATAAACTCATATAAAAATAAAGTCTAAGATTCGAGGACGAATCTTTTCGAAGAATGAGGGAATGATATGAATCCAACCGGGTAAAATTTTGTTAACAGAGTTCCTGCAGCCTTGGCTTTTCAATTTTTGTAACGTTTCTTTTAATAGGCATTAATGTAACATGCAATTATTTATATGTGGTAATTGCATGATAGTGGGTTATTTGATTGCATGTTAATGGGGTAGAATTAATATTACTGGATAATAAATGCTTAGGGGGAAATGTAGTGGGAATTTAGTGTTTCAGCCACTTACTTAGCCTATAAATAGGGGAACTATTGTATTTAAAATCACAACATGAGTATAATGAAAATTGAGTTTTCTCATTGTGTGAGTTTTATGGAGTTTTGAGTCATAAGAACCTGATTTTGATCTTATCAGGTTAACCCGTGGCGATCAACCCCATGACTTATCACTCACCTTCTCATCTTTCTTGAGTGTGGCATCAATATCCTTCCCCAAAACAGAAATAAAAAAATACATTTTTTTTAGTTTCTTTCTTCCAGACCAAAATTCAAGGCGATCTTGTTTCCGTTTCGCATCATTTGGTATTAAAGCTTCGGCTCTGGGTTTAGAGTTGTGATGGATAATTTCCATGCAAGATGTTTAATTGAAGGTCGTCCATGTTTAATTAATTTCGATTACGGAAGCTACAACAATGTGGTGAGCCAAAGATTGGTGGAGAAACTCAACGCACAAACTAGTATTCATCCTAATCATGCCAAGATTAGATTCACGTTGGGGCAGTATGTGGATGAAGTTTCATGTGAAATTGCTCCCATGAAATCATGTCATTTTCTCTTAGGATGGTTTTGGCTACGAAGTAAAAAGCTCAATCCTGATAAACTTTCACTTTCTTTGAAGCATGAGGGACGCAGGCTTAAGCTGAAATTTCTGACACCAAGCCAAGTCAGTAAGGATCAATATAAGTTGAAGGAGAAAATAGAAAAAGAAAGAAAAGAAAAAGGAGAAAAGATGAGAGAAAAAGAAGAAAAAGAACTAGAGAAAAAGAGCGAGGAAATTTTATTTGTTAATGATTTTTTTCTACTATTTGTGATGTTATTTTACAGGAACAAGAGGATGGGTCTGTGAATGAAATACACCAACTTTCATGTTTGAAGAAGAAGAACATTGATATTTTTCCAAGTGCGCCACTGTTCATCCATTGCACCATTGTTAACCAAATTCAAAAGGATAATGCAGAGTGAAAACATGGAAACGTTTTCTTGGTTATATAATAACCATACTTCATGTTTTAAAAAACCTTTTGGGTTTGCAATATTTATGTTTGAAAAATTTAATCTGCAGGTCCAACATAAACGAAGAATTGCCCTAGAATTCGGTTATTGGGTTTGTGCACTCAAGAGGAATAATTCTTTGATGCATGAATTTTTATGAGTTGTATTTGATCCTGGTGGATGGTATGGTTTCATTTTAATTTAATAGTAAATAAATTCATATAAAAATAAAGTCTAAGATTCGAGGACGAATCTTTTCGAAGAAGGAGGGAATGATATGAATCCAACCGGGTAAAATTTTGTTAACAGAGTTCCTGCAGCCGGACAACCGAAAAGGAATTCCAGAACCTCTTTGACTATTGGCTTTTCAATTTTGTAACGTTTCTTTTAATAGGCATTAATGTAACATTCAATTATTTATATGTGGTAATTGCATGATATTGGGTTATTTGGTTGCATGTTAATGGGGTAGAATTAATATTACTGGATAATTGTAACGCCCTAATTCCTAAATTCAAGACTTAGTCCGTTGGAAACCAAATCCTAAATTTAGAAAACCAAAACGCGTCATTTCGAATATCATACATCACAATTCGATAAGTAACCAATGATAACTTATACAATTTGTGAGTAACTCAACTTTATATAAGTAATAACAATCTGTAAAGACATATATACAACTGGCCCGGAGGCTACAAACTAAACATCTCTAATATAAGACCAATATGTACATAAGCATTCTATGCATTCCAAAAGACAATAACATCAAAATATATAAGACTCCTGCTCTAATCTCACTGATCCCTGCCAGGAGGTACCTGCACACCTAGATTGTGTCCACAAAACGCGTGGTGAGACTAATGTCTCAGTGAAATATAACTATGCATATGCAGTGTAGGGAAAAATCACTTACTAACTAATATGAAAACATAACCATGATCATAACTAAATCAAGTAAATGCACTAATGATGCAACTCACTGCTGTGCCCAGCAGGCATGATCTTATCACTTAAACTGGAGTTAGAACTGAGCTCAGACTACGGGAAACGTCTTTCCCGGGGACGTATCCCACCCATTACTGGACCGAAGTCAAGTTTTCACATAATTATTCAATTTTTCTTAACTCACAGCACGAAGGCCGACTTATTTAACTCACGGTCGAAACCGACATACATGAATCAATGACTAATAACTGAAAATTTAAGCATTTCGACAGTTTCGTAAGTTTCACAAGTTTCATAAATTTCGCTATTCTAAGGTTTTCAATGCAAAACCTAACAACAATTACTCAATCTCATGCAAACATCACTAATCCATCCAAAATAACCATACAGAAAGGGATTTAAAGAGTAGGGTTCATACTTAGAGAAATTCAACAACAAGGTGAACATGTGTGTGAGCTATACTCACCAAAATTTGAAACTCAAGAGAGAATAATGAGTAGAGATGGTCCACTTGGTGATTTTTTGCTTCAAATCCCTTCTCAAACCTCAATCCACGCTTTCTCTCTCTAGGTCGAAGAAGAAGAAAATAAAACATGTATCTGATTTTTAAGCACCATATTTTTTATATATAAGTGACGGTAATCGATTACAGACCCACTGTAATTGATTACCAGCAGCGAAAATGACACTAGAAAACCCCTTCTGGTGATCTGGTAATCGATTACAACACCTGGTAATCGATTAACAAAAACTCAGCTCGCGGGTAATCGATTACAATCCCCTGGTAATCGGTTACCAAAAACTCAGCTCTCTGGTAATCAATTACAGACCCACTGTAATCGATTACTAGCAACCCAAACTCCCTACATTCACTTAAGCGAAATCCTGAAACTTGGTTTTATAACTAAGTTTTAACCCCTAATGAATTATTAGAATTTCTAATTTGTGGGATGTTACAATAATAAATGCTTAGGGCGAAATGTAGTGGGAATTTAGTGTTTCAGCCACTTACTTTGCCTATAAATAGGGGAACTATTGTATTTCAAATCACAACATGAGTTTAATGAAAATTGAGTTTTCTCATTGTGTGAGCTTTATGGAGTTCTGAGTCATAAGAACCCGATTTCGGTCTTATTAGGTTAACTTGTGGCGATCAACCCCATGAATTATCATTCTTTTAGTTTCTTTCTTCCAAACCAAAATTCAAGGCGATCTCGTTTCCATTTCGCATCATTTGGTATCAAAGCTTCGGCTCTAGGTTTGGAGTTGTGATGGATAATTTCCATGCAAGATGTTTAACTGAAGGTCATCCATGTTTAATTAATTTCGATTACGGAAGCTACAACAATGTGGTGAGTCAAAGATTGGTGGAGAAACTCAACGCACCAACTAGTATTCATCCTAATCATGCCAAGATTAGATTCACGTTGGGGCAGTATGTGGATGAAGTTTCATGTGAAATCGCTCCCATGGAATCATGACATTTTCTCTTAGGATGGTTTTGGCTGCGAAAAAAAAAGCTCAATCCTGATAAACTTTCACTTTATTTGAAGCATGAGGGACGCATGCTTAAGTTGAAATTTATGACACCAAGCCAAGTCAGTGAGGATCAATATAAGTTGAAGGAGAAAATAGAAAAAGAAAGAAAAGAAAAAGAATTAGAGAAAAAGAGCGAGGAAATTTTATTTGTTAATGATTTTTTTTCTACTATTTGTGATGTTATTTTACAGGAACAAGAGGATGAGTCTGTGAATGAAATACACCAACTTTCATGTTTGAAGAAGAAGAACATTGATATTTTTCCAAGTGCACCACTGTTCATCCATTCCACCGTTGTTAACCAAATTCAAAAGGATAATGCAGAGAGATACATGGAAATGTTTTCTTGGTTATATAATAACCATACTTCATGTTTTCAAAAACCTTTTGGGTCTGCAATATTTCTGTTTGAAAAATTTAATCTGCAGGTCCAACATAAACGAAGAATTGCCCTAGAATTCGATTATTGGGTTTGTGCACTAAAAAGGAATAATTCTTTGATGCATGAATTTTTACGAGTTGTATTTGATCCTGGTGGATGGTATTGTTTCATTTTAATTTAATAGTAAATAAATTCATATAAAAATAAAGTCTAAAATTCGAGGACGAATCTTTTCGAAAAATGAGGGAATGATATGAATTCAACCGGGTAAAATTTTGTTAACAGAGTTCCTGCAGCTGGACAACCGAAAAGGAATTCCAGCACCTCTTTGACTATTGGCTTTTCAATTCTGTAACGTTTCTTTTAATAGGCATTAATGTAACATGCAATTATTTATATGTGGTAATTGCATGATAGTGGGTTATTTGATTGCATGTTAATAGGGTAGAATTAATATTACTGGATAATAAATGCTTAGGGGGAAATGTAGTGGGAATTTAGTGTTTCAACCACTTGCTTAGCCTATTAATAGGGGAACCATTGTATTTCAAATCACAACATGAGTTTAATGAAAATTGAGTTTTCTCATTGTGTGAGCTTTATGGAGTTCTGAGTCATAAGAACCCGATTTCGATCTTATCAAGTTAACCTGTGGCGATCAACCCCGTGACTTATCACTCACCTTCCCATCTTTCTTGAGTGTGGCGTTAATATCCTTCCCCAAAACAGAAATGAAAAAATATATTTTTTTAGTTTCTTTCTTCCAAACCAAAATTCAAGGCGATCTCGTTTCCGTTTCGCATCATGGGGCTTCACATCATATGACCTCATTATATCCCATTCTTTTGGATGTGCGTATCCTAGAGGAGCCATTGCATATCACAGTTCCCACCGGGGAAGTTCTCTTGGTGAAGAAGATGAGAATTGTGTCAATTAACAACCACATAAAATTGAATGAAGTTCTTTTTGTTCCACAATTCAGTTGCAATTTAATTTCCATCCATAAACTAATTAAAGATTTAAATTGCATGGTGACTTACTTTGCTAATAAATGTGTGATACAAGACCAAGCCATGAAGAAGATGATTGGATACGGTGACATTTGTGATGGGGTTTACTTATTTAAGACAACTACACAAGGTTCATCATTGGCAGCTCAATCCCAAGATACATGTGCTCTATGGCATGCTAGGATGGGTCTTCCTTCCAACTCAACTTTGTTGAAGATTGCTGGTTTTCTTAATTTTAGTTTTGATAAAAATAAGTTGGAATGTTGTGATGTTTGTCATCGTTACAAACAATGTGCTCTCCCTTTTCCTTTGAGTAGTAATAAAGTCGAGAAGGCATTTACTTAAATTCATTGTGATTTGTGGGGCAAATATCATACAAAATCACATAATGGTTCTCATTATTTCCTTACCATAGTGGATGATTTCACTAGAGCATTGTGGGTCTATCTCTTGAAAGAAAAATCAGAAACGTTTCACCATATTATTAATTTTTGTAAAATGGTGCAAACACAATTTGAGGCAAAGGTGAAGGTCATTAGAAGTGACAATGGAACAGAGTTTGTTAACTCAAGAGTTCAATATTTTCTTCATAATGAAGGCATACTACATAAAACATCATGTGTAGTAACACCCCAACAAAATGGGCGGGTGGAACGCAAACATAGACATATACTTAATGTAGCATGTGCTCTTAGATTTCATGCTAATCTGTCATTAACTTTTTGGGGTGAGTATGTTCTTGCAGCAACTCATATTATTAATAGAACACCAACTGTTGCAAATGGAGGAATCACACCATACGAGATGCTTTATGGAAAACAACCATCATATGATCATCTACGGGTTTTTGGATGTCTTTTCTATGTGGAGACACCAATAAAGCCTCTAGATAAGTTTGCAGCACGGGCTGCCAAGTGTGTTTTCATTGGGTATCCACAAGGTTAAAAAGGTTGGCATGTATATAATATGGAGACCCGTGATTTTTCTGTGTCAAGAGATATAATCTTTTATGAGCATATCCTGCCATATTCTCGGTTTGAGGAACATGTGTTGCCCAACATTTTTCCTAATACATTGCCCACTTGTGTTAGTGAATTATCTATGAATAAGGAAAGAACTGTCGAACCACTCAACATGGAAGATTGTGAGATACATGTTTCCGCTGCTCATGATGCGTGTCAAAACAACACCAACCTTCCTAGTTCACAACCTGAAGTTTGCCATGAGGATTCCAATTTACACGAAGTTATTCAAATTGATGGGGGAGAGCCAGATCCATTGAAAGAATTGACACAACTAGGCCCATATGCAAGACGACCTCTGTCTTATCTTAAGGATTATCATTGTCACTCAGTTTTTCAACACCCCTCACAAAGATCACCGGTCCCAATCACTTCTTCTAGTAAGCCGTACTCTATCTCACAGTTTATTAGTTATCATAATTTTTCACCATCATATAAGGCATTTGTTGCAGTCATCACTTCGTGTGATGAGCCCAAAACCTTTTCACCGGCTATGCAGTACCCAAAATGGCGTGAGGCCATGGAACAAGAGCTCAAGGCATTGGAAGCAAATAACACTTGGAGTATAGAGCCATTGCCCACAGGAAAGAAATTGGTGGGTTGTAAATGGGTATATAAGATCAAGTACAAGGCAAATGGTGAGATTGAATTGATAAAGGTTATACACAAGTTGAAGGAGAAGATTTTACAGAGACTTTTGCTCCTATGGCCAAGATGACATCAGTTCATTGCTTGTTAGCAATAGCAGCAATAAAGCAATGGGAATTGCATCAGATGGACGTGAGTAATGCTTTTCTTCAGGGGGATTTAAATGAAGAGGTCTATATGGAAGTTCCACCAGGATATTTGGTTTCCAATTCCAAGCATGTCTGTCGATTGCAAAATTCACTAGGCTACGCCAAGCTTCTAGAAATTGGTTTTCTAAGCTATCACAAGCCTTGATTAAATATGATTTTCAACAAAGCCATGCGAACCACAGTTTGTTTACTTACTCCTCTGGCTCAATTTTCTTAGCCATATTAATCTATGTGGATGATTTAATAGTTGTTGGAAATTACAACAAAGCTTGTAGAAGTTTCAAATCCTATCTTGGTGAATGCTTTCATATGAAGGATCTATGACAGCTTAGATACTTCCCTGGGCTTGAGCTCTCACATGGTAACAGTGGTTTATTTCTTTGTTAACGGAAGTATACACTTGATATATTGAATGAGTGTGGAATGTTAGATTGCAAACCCTCTGCATTTCCCATGGAGCAACATTATAATTTATCAAGTGAAGTAGGAGAAATGTATTCCGATCCAGCTCAGTACAGGAGATTAATTGGAAGGTTGATTTATCTTACTATTACACGGTCGAAAATTACTTATTCTGTTCATATATTGAGTCAATTTATGCAAACACCTCGACAACCTCATTAGGATGTAGCTACCCGTATTCTTCGTTATCTAAAATCATCCCCGGGGTAAGGAATTCTAATGCCAAGGCAAAATGATTTACGTCTTGTGGGGTTTTATGACTCAGATTGGGCATCTTGTCCTACAACAAGAAAATCTATTTTCGGTTATTTAATGAAGCTAGGATCAATTCCTATTTCATGGAAGGCAAAGAAACAGACCACTATCTCTCGTTCATCTAGTGAAGCTGAGTATCGAGCAATGGCGCATGCATCTAGTGAGATTGTTTGGTTAAGGAGATTGTTGAGTGCATTTCAGATTCCTTGTGTTCATCCTACACCTCTGTTTTGTGACAATCAATCAGTGCTTCACATAGCAGCAAATCCCGTTTTTCATGAACGGACCAAGCATATAGAGGAGGATTGTCATTTTGTTCGGGAGCACATACAAGTCGGCACCATAACCACTAGCTACATTTCTACTAAACAACAACCAACAGATTTCTTCCCTAAGGCTTTAGGCCACGAGCAGTTTCATGAGTTATCATCCAAGTTGGGAGTTCATAATCTTCACTCACCAACTTGAGGAGGAGTAATAAAGTTAAAGATTAAGTTATGGATAGGGATGTTATGATTTGAATTCAGTTATGAATTCGAATTATGTTATCTGTTTGTTAGATGAGTTTGAATAGGTTGAGTTTGTTTAAGTAGCTGAATTTTTAGAGATAGCTTAGTTAGTTTTATCCAGCTCATTGTAATCTTATCTTTTGGCTTTCTGCTCTTTATATATATTGAAGCATGTACATGAATAATTTCAATTCAATGAAGTTAAAAACATTCTCATAAATTATTAACTTGAAAATTCTATTTGATGCCCTTAGCCTTACTTTGTGGCCCGAATCCAAGTTTTCACTTTGTGGAAGCACATCTACCTAGATATTTTGTCTAAAACCAACATTAATATATAGAAAAATAGACCTTTGGCATACTGGTTTAATATAATGAGATAAAAATGTAAGCATATATAAAACGGATCCTGCATAAACTCGTAATCATTTTTTGTGAATATATACCTCTCAGAACCACTCCTAGGCAACTTAGTAATTGGTTCTTTATCTCTAGTCCATTGTGCATGGGTTCAAACTTGGATTCATATAAATTTTCCAAGGCCGTTGAAAGGATCAATGTATTTATATGCTTTGCCATTTAAAGTGATTGATTCTTTTTTTTTTGGTAAAATGTTTACTTGTAGCTGAAATTGGGCTTAGTTTCTTTTTTCCATTGTTCCCATTAAACTCGTTTTGTATTGATCCATAAATCTGCAAATAAAATTTCAAATGCAAAACTTAATGGGAATGAATAGTTATAATGTCAAGACAAGAGAAAACAATTCTTCATTACCTTCATTTTGTTGAATGGGTTTTGGAGGTTCCTATAATAATTAAAATGCGTGGAAGTTTTGCAAGGTGGCAAGGTCAAGTGCATAGTGTGCAGATCCCATAAGGCAAGTCCAACAAGCAAGTTTTGAACTGCAAAAGACTTTAAATAGACTATCTTATTGGTTCAAGTTCCCACATAGTGACTTAACGCAACCCCTAGATTTCTCTGTGTTGTCTTTTAATCATACCTCTTCCCAACCATAATTTTTCGTTTTTTTTAAAAAAATTATTATGTCCTCAACCAGTTGATTTTTTATGGAAGAAAGGTAAACAAATGTGGTGTAAATGCACCATTGCATATATCTTGTCCTATAGCTTCTTAATATAACCAAATTGCCACTTTTGAAAGAAAAAACAATGAAAAACAAAGCCACATTTCTGAAACAAAGGCCAACTTGAGGCTTATTATTTGAAATTCCTCAAGCAGTTACACAGTACATAAACAGTAATGTGAAGAGTTAAAGTTTTACTTTTCACATTTACAGCCCAAAAGAAAGGCACTAACCAGAACCCACTGCCTTATTTTCAAAGTTAAAGATTCAGGTGGTAAATCCAAGTAGCTTTCTCAATCACAGAAGTGTGATATTAACTCAAACTTGTTTAAAAAATAAACTCAAGAATGAAAAATATAATAATTAAAACCTTAGAACTCAAATTACCTTTGCTACAACCTTGATCAGTTGAAAATGTTAGGAACGATATACTTCATACATTCAATATTAGGAGTATTTAAACATGGATATGTATTTAGCCCATGTATATTTTCTCCTTGCATTCCATATGAATCCTCTGCCACCTTTACACCATTACATTAGGAGAAGCCAAAAATGAAATACAAAGTAGCCAAAAATTTAGCAGTTGTTAGGAGTCCAAACCTTTATCCCTTCATCTGAGCATTGATGGTCCAGTGACCGGTAGATTATAGGAAGACAAACATTTTGGTGTGTTGACTTGGCAATGGAATGAAGGAAGAGGAAGTATGGGAGAAGAAAAATTGCGCTATTGAAAGATGGAAGAGGGAAATGAAGGAGGAGAAAATAGAGAAGACGGAGAGTGTTTGAAGAGAAAAGCCAAAAATTTGTATACAGTAAACAAAAAGAGGTGGGTGGGTTTACAATTGAAAATGTGTGGTTTAGAGCGGTTAAAATGGAAATAAAAAAACTGAAAAAAAGAGTTTAAAAGGAAGAAGTAAACAAACACAAGTGGAGTGAGACGGAACATTGATTTCTCTGAAATGTTGACATGTGGCAGTCAAGTATTCAGATTTATTATAGATTTAGATAAACCCTAACTTGCTTCTATAATAGACACAGGCCCAGTACACTAACCAGCTAAAATAATTTAATTAGTCTGCGGGTTGGTCCGCAAACCCGCGTATCAAAACCCGTTTAACCCACGGTTTAAATGGACCGGGCCAAGAAAGCCTGCGTTTGAACGAGCCTGCATTTTTTGTGGTCCTAACCCGCACGGACCACAGGTTTTGCGGGCTGGTCTGCAGACCGGGGCCCATATACCCAGCTCTAGTTGTGTGTTCATCGTGCTTTTTGTCGTCTTCGTGACAGGTAAGTTTTTCTTATTTTTTTCCTCACCGAAAATCGATAAACGGAATTTTAATTTCCGATATAGTATTATGTCATAACCGAAAATTAAATATCTAGTAAACATTTCTGCAAAAAGATTACCGAAAATTTAATTTCTGGTATACGTATTTATTGATTTACCAGAAATTAAATTTTCGATAAACATTTATCCAGAAACATTACCAGAAATCTAATTTCCAGTGAATGAATAAATTCCTATGCCGTAAATTAGAAATCCGTTATAGAAATCATTAAAAGACTTTTATATTTAATTTGGTTACAAATATATGTAAAATATAGTTTTATATAATTAAAAAATTAATTTTGTGTTATGTATTTTTTTATAATAAACTAAAATTAGAGGTTTTAATATAAAATTATTAAATTTAAAAAAAATCAAATTTTTTGTTATAAAAATATGTTATAACATATATTTTCTAAAATCAATTTTTAAGAATAAATAAAAATTATGTTATGCTAAATGTTTTCACAATTATATTTTAGACATGTTAATTATATTATACTTTATTGTGTGTGTATATAGGGGTGGAAATAGGCTAGGCCACTCGACAGGGGCCTACAGCCCAGCCTACTTAAGGTCTAGTTTGGCTCGGCTCGTTTAATAAAAAGGTCAGGTCTAGGCTTTTGAAAAAGCCTTTTTAATTAAATAGGTTAGGCTTAGGCTTTTTAAAAAGCCTATTTGGCTTGACAGGCTGGCCTATTATAAATAATATTATTTTTAATAAACATATAAATATTTTATATATAATAAATAGTATAATAATATATAATTTTTTAAATTCTTCAGTTGGCCTATTTAGAGATAGGCTTATTGTCCTATCTAAACATATATGTTAGTGACATATTTACATTATAAAAAAAGTAAGTATTAGTTTGTAAGCGCACTTACCTATTTAGAGATAGATTTATTGACTTGTTTAAAGGTCATAATATGAAATGGGCTTTTAAATAGGCTAATAGGTCAAACCAGACTTTGAAACAAGCTAGACCATACCTAAAAAATGGCCTATGACAAATAACAGGCCAGACTTAGGCCACAAAAATATAATGTAGGCCAGGCTTGGGCCTTGCAAAGCCTAGCTCGGCTCGGCCTACTTCCACCCCTACATAATTATTTTTTCCGGCCTAAATGGGGTTAGTAATGTAATTAGAAATTGTTATAAATGTGGAGCCTATTATGGAGAGAAATAAAGCCAATTAAAATTTAGATTTATGCCATCATTTATTCACCTAGTTATTCCCTTTCATGTAATTTGTCATTCTAATTAATGTGCAACATATCTATACCTATACCTATATCTATATCTATATCTATATCTATGTTATATATATATATATATATATATATATAAAGGAATGAAGTCTAGGGGTATTTTGTCCCACCTAAATGGGGTTAGTAATGTAATTAGCAATTGTTATAAATGTGGAACCTATTATGAGAGAAAGAAAGCCAATTAAAATTTAGATTTATGCCATCATTTATTCACCCACTTATTCTCTTTTATGTAATTTGTCATTCTAATTAATGTGCAACATATTATGAAGAGAGAGAGTGTGTCATCCACCCCACTTATTCTCTTTCTATAATTAATCATAAGAGCATATTATGGAGAGAGAATGTCAATTATAATTCAGAATTTTCACTCCCAAAATATCTCTTTTCTAAAATTAAACAATATTTTATAGATAGATTTTTTTTAAAAAGAAATTACTCCCTCCGGTCCTTTTTATAAGGCACTTCTTACAAGTTTTTGTGGTCCATTTTATAAGGAGCTTTACAATTTCAAGACAACATTTATTACCATTTCCCATATTTACCCTTATTATCTTTCCAACTATCAAATGGTAGTGGAGTTAATTAATGATATTAAATAAGAGCAAAATTAGAAAGTTAAACTATTTTTTAAAACTCCAATAAAATTAATTAATTTTAATCATTTTTATTGGTACATGTAATTTGGTTAATAGTGCCTTATAAAAATGACCGGAGGGAGTATAATGTTTTTCTATATATGCATCAAAGTTGAATTAAATATTGCATAAAATTTATTAATTTATAAATAAACAATTATCTATAATATTGCATAAAATTTATTAATTTATAAATAAACAATTATCTATATATATATATCTATATCTATGGTATAAATAAAGATGAAATGAAAATAAGAAAGTTTGCTAATCTCATATGCATTCTCTCCTTAGCCAATCTTCTTAGACACCTTTTATTTTTAGTAATAAATTTAAAATATATATAAAAACATAGAAATATATATAGTGGGATTTAAATGCATAGATACTGGGTTTTAATTGTCCTTTTTGACTACCTATTCTATTTCCAATAATATGGCCGGTTACCTAAAAAAATTCTAGTTTCCCATATTTATTTTCTTTTCTATTTCCCATGTATTTTTATTCAGATTCAAATTCAAATTTTCCCACTTAAATTCCATTTCACATGCTTATAAATTTAGCCATAACATTGGAAGCACAAACTTCTCTAAGCAGTTGCAGCTGCAGCGCAATGAGTTATATCCTCTCTCTCTCTCCTATTTTTTCTTTGTTTTTTGTTATTTCAGAAAAAAGCTTCTTTCTCTTCGTTTATATGGTGCATTGGGGTGCAGGATGTAGAGTAGCAGTGTCATAGTGGTGCGGCGATCGTGTGGTCGCCATCAGTGGTGGTTGTGACTGGTAGGTGAGGTCCTCCATTCCGTCTCTGTTATTTTTCATGTGTCTCTTTATTTATGTTATTTTAGTGAGTTCTAAAATCTTCTTTCTTTTATTGTTTTTGTTGTCTCTCTTATGCTTTTGAGGTTAAATCAAAGACTCAAACATATTTAAAATATATAGATGTTTCCTTTTCTTAATACAAATGAGAAGTTATTTACAGATCCTTTATTTTTAATATGTGATGGTTGTGATACTTAAGTGACGATGCACTTCCTGTGGTTTAAGCACTTAGTGACAGTTTGATCTTTCTCTATGACAGAGAAATGGTGTGGGAACACAATGTAGATTTGAAATATACCACTACACCCCAAGACAAAAGAAGACAGCTAGATAGTCTTTGGAACAATAATAGAAGAAATAGGACGATTGTTACTGAGATCCTTCCTACCAATAAGTTCTACTAGAAGAAATGGGGTCGATTTGGTTTCAAGCAATCTGCTACTAAATGATGCAATGATCAAATTTAATGTTATGGTTAATTGTTAAAAATGAACTACCTTCAAGGATCAAGATTTTATAAACAATATTTTATAGATAGAATTTTTTTAAAAAAATTATAATGTTTTTCTATATATACATCAAAGTTGAATTAAATATTGCATAAAATTTATTAATAAACAATTATCTATAATATTGCATAAAATTTATTAATTAATAAATAAACAATTATCTATCTATATCTATATCTATAGTATAAATAAAGATGAAATGAAAATAAGAAAGTTTGCTGATCTCATATGCATTCTCTCCTTAGCCAATCTTCTTGAGTCTCAAAATGTTATTAAAGAAATTAATAATATTTTAAGGACTCACAAATCCTAAGTTTTAATAGACAACAAATTTGATTTAAAAAGGGATTATTTGATTACTATAAGAACAATATCACTTGAAGGTATTTTGCTTAATTGTTTCAACAAGCATTGTAAAGATGAAACCTCAAATGTATCAACTCTCTGAAGTTGAACCTGCTGATGAGAGGAACCTTCTGAAAAGCTAAGACCTGCTGAAGTCATCCCTACCTTCCAAACTGTTACAAAAATCACTTTTAAAAGAAGAACTGCTGAAGACCTACAACATAGCATTTGATTAAAGTCTGAAAGCTGCATGCTCAAGACTTCAATGCATCAAAAACGTCTGAAGCAAGTTTGATTCAATTAAGGAATGTTTTTAGAAATCCTTTAAGCTGTCAAAGTCATCTTACCTAAAAAAAGAACCTGTTGTACGTGTCAAAGCAGTGTCACAGACTGCAACACCTGCAAGTCTCAAAAGTCAGAAGCTATAAGGAGATTGTTTCACAACGTTTTAAACAACATTTAATGCTATCTCTCAACGGTGAAGGAGCTCTCCCCAACAGTTTTATTTCAAGACTCTCTCTCTCTCTATATATATATAGCTTCATGAAGGACTTATAATAGTGAGAGATGTCGGCCAAGTTCAATAAGAAATGATACCAAGCCAACACTCTAATGCTATTCTCTGATAGTATTTTGTACATAGAAACTTTCATATCCTGAGCTCTTTCTCAGTTATCTTTGTACACATTCAAGTGTGTTTAAGTTAGGAGCTAGCTTAGTTCATTTACTTAAACCACCAATATCACTTGTAAACACCTTTTAGTGTCTGAAAGCCTGAAGAGGCTTGGAGAAACAAATAATACTTGCTTTGAGCCTGGAGAGGCTAGGTGTACAAACAATACTCGTTGAAGATCCTGGAGAGGCTAGGTGTGCAAATAATACTCGTGTTGAGCCTGAAAAGGCTAGGTGAGCAAAGAATACTCGTTGTAATCCCTTGAGATTAGTGTAAATCCAGTGGTGTGTTTGCCCTGGGACTGGATGTAGCTCACTGTGTTAGTCAGTGAACTAGGATAAATTTCTTGGCTAAGTTCTCTCAACCTTTATCTCTTATTTCCAGTTTATAACTAACCAAGGAGGGTTCTGAAAAGTGATATTATAATTTGCGCAGCAAAATAACTTTGTTTTTCACGAGAATCTATTTGAAAATAATTTTACTGAACCTGTTGAAGCATTTCAACAAGTCCCTGAAAAACTCAGTTTTAGCAAGTTGCACAAATCTTTTGATAATCTATCTACTTGTGAAAAGGTTTTCATAAAATCTTTAAAGAATTATAAAACACTATTCAACCCCCTTCTAGTGTTTCCTGTGGTTCTAACAGTTGGTATCAGAGCTCAACCTCGGGTTGAGCATCTTACAAGTGCTGAGGGAAGAAGATCCAGATGGAATCCTCAACAAGCTTCAGTGCCTACATCTCTGAAGGAGCATCTGTAACCATACCTCCAATCTTCAACAGAAAAGATTACTATTTCTGGAAAGAACATATGAAACTATTTATGGAAAGCTATAATCTAGATCTCTGGGATATAGTTGTTGATGGTAATTATGTTCCCATGAGAAATGGAATACCCATTTCCAAAGCTGAGTGTTCCTATGAGCAAAAGATTAAAGTTTAACTCAATGCTCAAGCCAAGCTCTACTTAATTTGTTCTCTGAACAAAACTGAGTATGATATGGTTAAGGAACTTAGCTGTGCAAAGGAAATATGGGATTGACTAGCTTCATATGCTCTTAAAGGAGATAAATATTACAAGTCAATAAAAGATCTCACCTCTGAAAGTGAAGATGATTCATCTGAAGAGACAACTCTGTGCTTTATGGCAAATCAAATATCACTGAAGACTCTGATTCTAAGATAACATCCCTAACTCTTCTTGATGAATATGATGATTTAGTTGATAGCACCAAGGAACTCTTCAGAAAGTATAAGAAGCTTTCAAATGCATATGTTGGTATATGCAACAAAAACCAAGATTTTGAAAAAGAAAATCTTATACTAAAAGAAGAGATTCAGGTTCAAGAGAATGGTAATCTCAAAAATCTACTTGAAGAAAAACAGAAACTTCAAGGACAGATTTTAGAACTTACCAAAGACCTAGCCAACTTTACTGAAGGAACAAATAATCTTAACAGATTATTGAAGATTCAGAAAAGGTTGAATGATAAAAGAGGCTTAGGTTTCTCTGAAAAACTATCACCCAAATAATCACATTCTGATATGCCTAAAAAGGACAAGAAAAAGGTCGATGGGTGTCCTCACTGTGACAAACACAGATTATTTAAATCTGAATGTAAACAGGAAGAGGAACCTGTACCTGTAACTGACCCTGGTGGACCCAAGAAAATATGGGTACCAAAATCTCTCATTATTTCTCTTGCAGATATTCTAAACAAAGTAAAGAAGACTCCCAAAATCACTGCAGAAGAATGGATGAGAGGAACTCAAAATGAAAAGAAAGTTTATGTCCCAAGAGCTTTCAACATGAGCTGCTGAAGCAACAAAATCTTTGTTGGAAACAATGTTGAGTCTCAGCAAATACATGCCATCAACTCAAATCTTTAAGAATCCCTGCTGGTAACATTGTTTAATGTTGAAAATATTAATATCTGTGACTGTCTGAGATTGTTTGAAAATTTGTGAAAATATGTGTGCTCACAACTTTCTGATATGCATGAACTCTCTGATGTGTGTGTATACTTGCTGAAATTTGTGAACTTGCTGAACACATACTTTCTGAAATTGGCACTTAATGACGTGGCACTCTGAGATTGTTGGTCTTTCACCTACTCTCTGAAGCTGCACGATCGCATGTCTCCCTATGTCTGCGCAGCCAGTAACTGTCATCATTAATGCTACCTGAGCCTATATATACATCAGCAGAAGCTATACAACAGTTACACTCTCTCTTGCCTCCTCTTGCTGTCAATTTCTCTCTCTGTGTGTGCTCTCAAAATCTCCAAGTTAACCTAGACTCTTCCAAGCTCCCTTCTGCTACCGCAATGGCATCCAAGAAAGCTGGTGGAAAGATCGTCCATTCAAGAAGTGTTAATTTTCAGAACCTTGCTGAGAATGGGTTCGATCTCAAAGACTAGTTCAGAAGTGCTGGGTGGTTACCTTTTTTCGAAGTGATTGATTGTGGCTGGCATGAGGCCAGTGTCTATGAGTTTTAGAAGACTGTCAGAGAAGTGGAAGGTAACAAGAAGATGTATCTGAAGGCAACTGTGTTAGGTCATGAGATTGTGGTGGACAATACTGTGCTGGAGCAAGTTACTGGTATCAAGGGTGAAGGAGCTATCTTCATACGTGACTGGGAAGCTAAGAATGGTGGTGCTGGAAAGTATAATAAAATGCTTAGATAAATCCTACAAATCCTAAGGGGACTGGTATGCTGACCATCCCTAGGTTACTTTTTGCTGTGTTGGGGTGCTGTATTATCCCCAAGGGAGGTGGTAAGGACCACATATCTGAGTTAGAGAGGTTTTGTGTCATCCATCTTCTTCTTCAGAAGAAGATAAACCTACCATGGGTCATTCTCTATGGAATTCTTAGGAGGGCACGAGACTCTGCTGCTAATCTGCCCCACAACACCTTGATAATGAAGATTCCGATGCATCACAAGGTGCCAGTGGAGAAACAGTTTGATCACAAACGCCCAAGTTTCTCCAATGCAACAACTATGAAGCAAATGGGACTTCTGAAGAAACCTGCTGAAGGTGTTGTTGACTCTAGGCAGAAGGATCAAGTTGTTGCTTTCCAGAAAGGTATGCTACAGATTTTGGAAGAGGAGTTACAAGGAGATGTCCATAAGGAGGAGTTCAAACCTGCTGAGGTTACTCCTGAAAAGAAAGTGGAAAAAAGGCCAAGGAGAAAGGTCTCTCAGAAGATTCTGACCCCTGCAGCTCTGGAAAGGGTTAGAGAAGTTGAAGCCTCATATCAAAAGGCTACTCCATCTGAGGAGGTAGCTAAGGCAGTTCCATCAAAGGAACCTGAACCTGTTCAGAAGGTTCACCATGAACCTACTGAAATCGTGGGTCAGGCTACTAAGGTGCCTGCTAAAGTTACCAAGCCTACCTTATCCCCAAAGGGACAGGCTCAGGTGGATGATACTTCAGAACCACTATTCATTAAGCCTTTATCTTCATTGCATCCAGATCCAGAAATCCAAAAGTGATAGAAACTGTTGCTGCCATTGAAGAAGAAGAAGAGAGAAAAAGAAAGGAGCAAGAAGAAAATGATATGGCCTTGGCTGAAGCTGCCCAAAAGGCCATGATTAAAGATGAACAACTGGAAAAAGCTGTTGAAACTAAAAGGAAGAGACCTTCCAAGGAAACTAGATCCAAGAAGAAAAGGTTGCTTTCACCAGTCAAAGAAGTTGCCCCTGCTCCTACTCAAATGATCACAAGGAGAAAGTCCATACCAAAAGATGATAGTGAAATCTTTCAGGAGGCTATGAAGCAAGTCAAGACACAATCTGTGTTAGACTTGAAAAAGGAGAGGATTGTCAAAAGGAAGGTAAAGCCTCCTTCTCCATTTGTTTTGTATGATTGGACAAAAACAAAGATGTACCAGAGAAAGCTTCAGGAAGCTGCTTTGAAACCTGTACCTAAAAAGCAACCCTATAAGAAAGCCAAGGTGGTCTTTGACAACCTTGATGCAGAAGACTTGGAGGATATGGAAGACCCTGCTGAAATTCCTGTAAAAGTGGTAGAGGCTGCTGCCATAACAGAAAAGATCAACCAACCTGTTGCTGATGATAAGGTTGAAGAGGTTGCACCTGCTGATAACACCATAAGTGAACCTACTGAAGTTACTTTTGCTGAAGTTTCAAACAAGGTTGTAGCACCTGCTGATAGAGAAAAGGTTGCAGAACCTAATGTTGTTGATCCAATGGAGACTAATCAAGAAATTATTATATTGAGTCCAATTTCTGTTGTTCCCTTGAGGACTGAACTTGCTGAAGATAATGATCCTCCTTCTCCAAGTCCTCAACCTCCATGATGTTAGGACCACATGAAACACTAGAAGGGGGCGGGGTTGAATAGTGTTTTATAATCTTTATATATTTTTGTGGAATCCTTTTCGTAAACAGAGTTTTCTCAAACGATGCAAGCAACTTCCTAAAAAATGAATTTTAGGAGACTTGCTGAGACACTTCAGCAGGTCCAATAAAATTGTCTTTTTTTTAAATGATTTGCGTAATAAATAAAAATTGTTTTTGCTGCGCGAATTATAAACTCACTTTCCAGAACCCTCCTCAGTTAGAAATAAACAGATAACAACAGAAAGTAAAGAGTAAAAGGTTGAGAGAACTTAACAACATAGATTTATCCTAGTTCACCCACTAGCACCGTGAGCTACGTCCAGTCCCAGGGCAAACACACCACTGGATTTTCCACTAATCTCGCAAGATTACAAGTATTGTTTGCACACCTAGCCTCTCCAGGCTCAACACCGAATATTCTTTGCACACCTAGCCTCTCCAGGCTCAACACCGAGTATTGTTTGCACACCTAGCCTCTCCAGGCTCAACACTGAGTATTCTTTACACACCTAGCCTCTCCAAGCTCAACACTGAGTATTCTTTGAACACACAACCTCTCCAGGCTAAAAACCCAAGTATTTTTTTAACACAGCCTCTTCAGGCTAACCCAACAAATACAATTTTGAAAGATGTTGGTGAGAGAAATTTGAAATATGCCAAAAAGCACTTTCTCTGACTTTCCAGAAGAATAAGAGGCACAAGTAATCTGAGACTGCTACAAGAGACTTGAGTCTTCAAGGAGAAATTTCTGAGAGTATTATATTGAAGACGAACATGCATCGGTACGTCATCTCACAACTTCAGGAGGTTCACCACTTTCAGCAGGTTGCTTTCTCTCAGCAGGTTTCCTTGCTTCAGAAGGTTCCACTTATTTCAGAGGATATGATTTCTTCAGATTGCACCTTCTGAAATACTGAACAAATACCTTCAGCAGAAACTTATTCTTTCTTATAATAAGCAAATTTGTTATCCATTAAAACTTGGGGTTCTGAAACTTAAAACAATATTATCCTTTTAATAACATTTTGAGACACAACACATCATCTTTTGATGTTGATCCTAATGATGAGAGGATGCCAAGTCAACTAGAGTTGATACCTATCCTGTCAAAGGATGTTGATTGGCACTCTAAGGGAAAATATGTGCTGAAAGAAAGTGGTTCTTTTTTCTTTGAAGGAGATATGCCAATATTATCCTTTTAATAACATTTTGAGACTTAACAATCATCTTTTGATGTTGATCCTAATGATGAGAGGATGCCAAGTCAACTAGAGTTGATACCTATCCTGTCAAAGGATGTTGATTGGCACTCTAAGGGAAAATGTGTGCTGAAAGAAAGTGGTTCTTTTGTCTTTGAAGGAGAATTTCAATACTATCCTTTTAATAACATTTTGAGACTCAACACATCATCTTTTGATGTTGATCCTAATGATGAGAGGATGCCAAGTCAACTAGAGTTGATACCTATCCTGTCAAAGGATGTTGATTGGCACTCTAAGGGAAAATATGTGCTGAAAGAAAGTGGTTCTTTTGTCTTTGAAGGAGATATGTCAATATTATCCTTTTAATAACATTTTGAGACTCAACACATCATCTTTTGATGTTGATCCTAATGATGAGAGGATGCCAAGTCAACTAGAGTTGATACCTATCCTGTCAAAGGATGTTGATTGGCACTCTAAGGGAAAATATGTGCTGAAAGAAAGTGGTTCTTTTGTCTTTGAAGGAGATATGTCACAAAAAGAAAGGATGTGGAAACCAAAGTCAAGGGACATCTCAAGAATACCAACCTTTGACAAGGTAGAACCCATTCTTAACTTTGAGGACTTCCTCAGATCTGCTGAAATTCCTTATAGATTTTACCAGTCTGCTAAAGCCCAAAAGAACAGATTGCCCAAGTTCCCCAACTTGTATGAAGAGCTACTTCATTTCAGAGATCATTTGCCACTTCTCCCACCAAGGCAAATTGGCTTGCAAGTGGATTCTCTTGAAGATAGTAGATTGAGAAGATTGGGAAAGGCCACAGGGGGAGCCTCTGATCAGATTGAAAAGATTAGACAAGGAGTGCATCCTCCCAAGCATTACTGGAAGAAAGTTGATGTGAATTCACCTGAAGCTATGGCAATACCTACTGAAGACTGGATTCTCATTAGAAAGCTTAACATGGAAGCTGAAATTTACTCAAAGTATGTTGCTGAAAAGGCTGGCTGTAGAGGGTTCAAGCCTCCAACACACCTCACCATGAAACCATCAACTAAGATATTTTGGAAACCAGACATGATTGTACCAAGGCTACCATTTGCAAAAGGCCATGAGAATAAGGGGAAGGAACCAAAGTTCTATACTGCCTATTTGGAAGATCCTGAACCTCTCACCAGAGAAGAATGGGAGAGACTCCCTGAAGATCTTGAAGCTTATGGGGGTTTTGACCATACTTATAGAGACAGGATTTGGGAATCTTATTGGTTTGAAAGAGAAAATGAAGGTTCTTGCTCTGGTACAAGATATGATTTTATTGACTGCATGACCAAGAGCTCCCTTTCTATCCAAGAATTTAAAACTTGGTTTCCTGGCACCTTTCCAAGCTGTGATCATTTGCTGAATGAATACAAAGAAGAAGACTGGGCTACAGTGGTATATTCTCCTACTATCTACACTTGGTTGGTTGCTAATCCTGCTGAATATAATTTTCCTGCTGGGTTTGTGGAGAACACTTTCACCTGGAAGCACGTTAATATCATTTACAAGGAAGCTGATCTTTCTGAGGTGCTTGCTATAAGAGAAGAAGACATCAGAAGGTTGAGAAGAAGGAACCAGAGACTTCAATCCTTGATGAGGCAACTTAATGCTGCTCCTGTGCGTGTTCAAGATGAAAAGCCTAAGCTTAGGAGAAACAACAACTTTTAATTTGCCAAATTTCAGAAAGTCTTTGTATTTACAAGTTTTTTTGTGCTTGAACCTTCTGAATCTTAACATGAATATGATATGTCTTCTCTCTGATTTGTCTACGTGAATTTATTTAATCAACTGCGTAAGTTATATCTTGCAATGTTTGGAAATTAATGCTATGTCTGATTTAATTTCTTTACCTACCCCGTATTTAATGCACCTTTTATATCAAGAAATAGGAGTTTTACTTTTTGCCCACCCTTTTGATTGATGACAAAAGGGGAGTATTAAAAAGAAAAAAAATATATTATAAAAAGAAGGAAGTATCTGAAGTATATGTGTGTTTCTGGAAGAAATCTTTGTTTCAGGGGGAGCAAAGTTTTCAGAACAAGTATCTGAAACAGGGGGAGTATATTCTAATCTTTACTCTTTTAAATTCCCTTTAGATATTTGTTGAGTTTCTTTTTAAACAAATTTGTCATCATTAAAAATGGGAAGAATGTTGAGTCTAAAAATGTTATTACAGAAATTAATAATGTTGTAAGGACTCACAAATCCTAAGTTTTAATAGACAACAAATTTGATTTAAAAAGTGCTTATTTGATTATTATAAGAACAATATCTGTAACATCCGGTAATTTAAAACTTTCATAATTTTATAAGATTAAGATAGGGAATTGTATGTTTAATAACTAAGAAAGGAAGGTTTAGAAATTAGGAGATAAGACTTAGGCTAAAAACCAAGTTTTTAGAAGTTTCAGTATTCTCGCTCAAGCGAGAATATCTCGCTTGAGCGAATTATGTAGCAGAATGTGGAAAAAATGAGTTTCTGCATATCTCGCTTGAGCGAACGCAGCTCGCTTGAGCGAGAATCAGGGGAGTTTTGGGAGGCTCTCTGGACAATTTTCGCTTAAGCGAGAATCGTCTAGAGAGGGGGTCTTTTCTAGATCATTCTCGCTTGAGCGAGACAGTTTCGCTTGAGCGAGAATGTGAAGGAAAAGCATGCAACCAACACGCTCGCCCAAGCGAGAATTCACTTATAGGCACAAAATCATTATTTCAGAATCAGAATTCAATTCTTCTTCTTCTTCCTCCTTTATGTAGAGAGAGAGAGACTGAGTTTTAGAGAGAGGGAGCTTGGATTGAAGCTTGAAAAGGGTTTTTGGAGCAAGGGATCTTCAAGTGTTGGATCTTCATCCATTCTCCTTCCTTCAAGTTTCAAGTATAGGTGAGTACAACTCACACATTATCACTCTCTATGGTTGTGAATCTTGAGCATGATCCCAATTCTCTTAATTCCCCTTCTTTATGCCTAAAATGTTAATTGTTAAGGATTAAGTGTATTTGATGAATTAGGAAGGATTGTCTTTTGATTATGTGGAACCTTAGGTTACGAAACTTACGAAAATGTAATGTTCTTGTTATGTGATTATTATTAGTTGTTAAATCATTGAGATTATGATCATTGAGTTAAATTAAGCCGGTTTCGACCGTGAGTTAATATAAGTCGGCTTCGGCCATGAGTTAAATTAAGTAATTATGTGAAAACTTGACTTCAGTCCAGTAATGGGTGGGATTCGTCCCCGGAGAAGACGTTCTCCGTAGTCTGAGCTCAGTTCTAACTCCAATTTAAGTGATAAGATCATGCCTGTTGGGCACAGCAGTGAGTTGCATCATAAGTTGCATTTAATTGAGCTGATTATTATGTATATGATTATGTTATGACTGTTGTATATCATTTAGTGATTGCGCCTACATTGCATTTGCATAGTTGTGCTTCACTGAGACAATTGTCTCACCACATGTTTCGTGGATACAATCTAGGTGTGCAGGTACCTCATCGCACTGATCCTTGAGTTGAGAACATGAGCATGCTTCGGGCTAGAGTTTTGAATTTTAGTTTTGTTGAATTGTATAGTTTTTTATATGTATAGGTTAACTTTTATTTTGAAGTGTTAATTTTGTATCCTTCAAGGCATGTCAGATACATCTATATATATATGTATATAGTTTGAGTTTTACAAATTGTTTAAGTTATCGTTGGTTCCTTAACAAGTTGTGAATGTTTTCGATATTCAAAATGACACGGTAATTTCTGAAATTCGGGGTTTGGTTTCCAACGGACTAAATCCTGAATTAGAAAATTAAGGCGTTACAGTATCACTTAAAGGTATTTTGCTTAATTGTTTTAGCAAGCGTTGTAAAGAGGAAACCTCAAATGTATCAACTCTCCGAAGTTGAACCTGCTGATGAGAGGAACCTTCTGAAAAGCTAAGACCTGCTGAAGTCATCTCTACATTCCAAAGTGTTACAAAAATCACTTTTAAAAGAAGAACTGCTGAAGACCTACAACATAGCATTTGACTAAAGTCTGAAAGTTGTCTGCTCAAGACTTCAATGCATCAATAATGTCTTAAGCAAGTTTGATTCAATTAAGGAATGTTTTCAGAAATCCTTTAAGCTATCAAAGTCATCTTACCTCAAAAAGGAACCTGTTGTACCTGTCAAAGTAGTGTCACAGACTACAACACCTGCAAGTCTCAAAAGTCAGAAGCCTTAAGGAGATTGTTTCACAATGTTTTAAACAACATTTAATGCTATCTCTCAACGGTGAAGGAGCTCTCCTCAACGGTTTTATTTCAAGACTCTATATATATAGCTTCATGAAGGACTTATAATAGTGAGAGACGTCGGCCAAGTTCAATAAGAAATGATACCAAGCCAACATTCTGCTGCTATTCTCTGATAGTATTTTGTACATAGAAACTTCCATATCCTGAGCTCTGTCTCAATTATCTTTATACACATTCAAGTGTGTTTAAGTTAGGAGCTAGCTTAGTTCATTTACTTAAACCATAAATATCACTTGTAAACACCTTTGAGTGTCTGAGAGCCTGAAGAGGCTTGGAGAAACAAATAATACTTGCTTTGAGCCTGGAGAGGCTAGGTGTACAAACAATACTCGTTGAAGAGCCTGGAGAGGCTAGGTGTGCAAATAATACTCGTGTTGAGCCTGGAGATGCTAGGTGAGCAAAGAATACTCGTTGTAATCCCTTGAGATTAGTGTAAATCCAGTGGTGTGTTTGCCCTGGGACTAGACGTAGCTCACTGTGTTAGTGGGTGAACCAGGATAAATTTCTTGGCTAAGTTCTCTCAACCCTTATCTCTTTATTTTCAGTTTATAACTAACCAAGGAGGGTTCTGAAAAGTGATATTATAATTTGCGCAGCAAAATAACTTTGTCTTTCACGAGAATCTATTTGAAAATAATTTTACTGAACCTGCTGAAGCATTTCAGCAAGTCCCTGAAAAACTCAGTTTTAGCAAGTTGCACAAATCTTTTGATAATCTCTCTGCTTGTGAAAAGGTTTTCATAAAATTTGTAAAGAATTATAAAACACTATTCAACCCCCCTTCTAGTGTTTCCTGTGGTTCTAACAAATCTTCTTAGACACGTTCTATTTTTAGTAATAAACTTAAAATATATATATATATAAATAGAAATGGATATAGTGGGATTTAAATGCATAGATACTAGGTTTTAATTATTCTTTTTGACTATCTAATCTGTTTCCAATAATATGGCCGGTTATCTAAAAAATTGTAGTTTCCCATATTTATTTTCTTTTCTATTTCCCATGTATTTTTATTTAGATTCAACTTCAAATTTTCCCACTTAAATTCCATTTCACATGCTTATAAATTTAGCCAGAACATTGGAAGCATAAACTTCTCTAAGCAGTTGCAGCTGCAGCAATGGGTTATATCCTCTCTCTCTCTCTCTTTTCTATTTTTTCTTTGTTTTTTGTTATTTAAGAAAAAAGCTTCTTTCTCTTCGTTTATATGGTGCATTGGGGTGCAAGATGTAGAGTAGCAGTGTCATAGTGGTGCGACGATCGTGTGGTCGCCATCGGTGGTGGTTGTGACTGGTAGGTGAGGTCATCCATTCCGTCTCTGTTTTTTTATGTGTCTCTTTATTTATGTTATTTTAGTGAGTTCTGAAATCTTCTTTCTTTTTATTGTTTTTGTTGTCTCTCCTATGCTTTTGAGGTTAAATCAAAGACTCAAACATATTTAAAATATATAGATGTTTCCTTTTCTTAATACAAATGAGAAGTTATTTACAGATCCTTTCTTTTTAATATGTGATGGTTGTGATACTTAAGTGACGATGCACTTCTTGTGGTTTAAGCACTTAGTGACAGTTTGATCTTTCTTTGTGACAAGGAAATGGTGTGGGAACACAGTGTAGATATGAAATATACTACTACACCCCACGACAAGAGAAGACAACTAGAGAGTCTTTGGAACAATAATAGAAGAATAGGAAGATTGTTACTGAGATCCTTCTTACCAATAAGTTCTACTAGGCAGACAAGTATCATCAACAATACCTTAAAAAATGGGGTTGATTTGGTTTCAAGCAATCTGCTACTAAATGATGCAATGATCAAATTTAATGTTATGGTTAATTGTTAAAAATGAACTACCTTTAAGGATCAATATGATTGGTTTTGTTAGTAAGCATGTGTTAATATGTAAGTAAAGCATGTGCACTGTATTAGAGGTTTAAAATGGCATAGCCATAGATTAATCTGTGTTTTTTTTTTTTAAATAGAACTTTCTGTTGTTGTAAACGGAGAGGAAAGAATGTGTTTTTTTGATTATGTTTCCCTTATGGATTGAATTAATTTTTAAAATATTTTGATAGTTTTAAAAGTAGTTAATTTTTAAATTTGAATTTCAAAAACTTTTGAATTTGTTTTGATTCTAATTTGCTAAACAGAGGTTTATTTGATTTGATTCTAATTTTCTTTCTACTAATGAGCAAATTATTTTTTGCCCAACAACAAACAAAATACGTAATAAATAATTTATTGTTATTATGATTTAGATTATTAATTGCTATCAATATGAATTGAATCAGATTCATATATATTATTTATATTTGTTTCAATCCTTCCTAATGGTAAATTTCTACATTTCCAATTAAATCTCATTTAATATGATATTAGTTTCAAATATTCAATCACTTTGTTACCATAAATATTTGACTATATTTTCTGATTGAATCTTTGTCTTTTTTACTACTTTAGAATACTTTTACAATTAAGTTACTAATTTTTTACCTTAAATGTCAAATGAGACAGGTGAGAGATATAATTCTCTTTATTACTTAAAATTATTACGCAACATAATTTGTTTTATTATTAAAATGTGTTTTACATTATTATATTAATTTATGTGTTTCAATATATATTATATATGGATGGTGAAAAAGTTTTAGAGTTTCACATTTTCTAGACAAGCTACTTCTTACCGTTCTAAAACCTAACTAATAATTAATAAAAGAAGAAAATATGTCTGTGTAGTAAATAATGGCATAAATACTTAAATTTAATTATTTAAAAATTTAATTATTCAAATATGCCTGTGTAGTAAATAATGGCATAAATAATTAAATAATGGCATTTACTTATGTTGTACTTTTCTCTAAAATATTCTATTTTTAGAAATATTTTTTTTGAAAAAACAAAAAATAAAATGAAAAAAATTTGTTAGTGGATTTTAAATGCATGAATAGTGGGTTTTTAAATGCATGGATAGTGGGTTTTACTGATTTTTTCACCGGCTAATTTTTTCCCAATTCTATGCTCTGTTATTGGTTTTAATTTAATAGATAGTGAGTTTTAAATGCTTTATGACCAATCCATTTTTATTCAACAACTTTTACCGAGAAATGATTTTCCATATTTTTTTCCTATTTCCCATGCTTTATTTTATATATTTTGAAAGTATAATTTGATTTTATTTACCGAGATTTATTACTTTAATTGTGTTGATCTTTTGTCAGTTTCAAATTCAAATTTATTATTGTTACTATAATTAATTTTTTTACGGATATTATAATTAATTTGTTGTTACGTTAATTTAGATTATTAATTGCTATCAATATGAATGTAACCAGATTCATATATTTTCTTGAGATTGATTTCAATAATTACTAAATGTAAATTTTTGTTTCTAATTCAAACTCATTTAATGTTGACATGATATTAGTTTCAAATTTCAAATGATTTATTGCTATAAATATTTAGTTATAGTTTCTGATGACTTAGAAATTGCACTGGGATGATCAAACGGTTTATTCACAATTAGATTATAGTTTCTAATCATTTTAGAGCAAAAATATATCACACGGGGATGACTATTCTTTATGAAAATAACGATAATCAACTTTTAATTGATTATCTAATTGCTGAATATATTTTCAAATAGAGTGATTTTGTTTCATTCTTCGGGAGGGGTGAGGAGCCTTAACTGTGACTAAGCCTCGAATAGGATTGTCCCTGATAATAGGGGATACCTATGGTTTATACCAAAAAAAAGATAGAGTGATTTTGTTTAGACAATTATCATTTTTTAAGAAATATATTGAAGGATGTAATGTGATAAATCTATATTGAAGTCAGTGCAATAAATAATGAAATAAATAATTATATTTAATTATTCATAAATTGGGAAATAACTTAATAAACAATTGAGACAAATTTATTAAATTTATAAGTTAACCTAAAAATAATAATTAAATATCAAACTATAAAATTTATCTAAATACTATAACACTATAATTATTAATTACTAAACAAGTTAAATTTACTGAAAAAAATATTTATTAAATATGAAAATTATAAAGAATTTAGTAAATTTTGATAAAATAAAATGAATGACTTTTTAAAATTGAAATTTTATTTTATTGATAGTTTTTTTCTTAAAAAAAATTCTTATATTATTTTTAATAAATCGCACGAAAATAGATCTTTATATTAAATTTACTATTACTTAAAGGTTAATTTACTATATAGATGACAGTAGGTAAATACAATTCACCTTAGGATAATTTTTTTACATAAAATATATTAGCATTTAAATTTAAAATCATAGTGGTAAATACTTAAAAATGAAGTTGGCTGGATGTCTTTAGAAGAGGGTTGAATAGAGACTTTAAAATTCTATTCCTGAAAACACACACTTAAATTCAAGCTGAGACGTGATCTCAGGTTTGATAACTTGGAGTCTCAAATAAGTTAGATGAGATGTAATCTCAACTTTTAATTAACAGTAATTCTGTAACCAAGTAGAGATGATTCTTTAGTTGTTAAAACTTGGTTTCCTTTGAATAGATTTAATTTATTTTAGCATACAGATTTGAGACGTAAGATGTGCAATATAGATAAAGAGATAGGGAGAAAGATGCACACAGATCTTATCTTGGTTCACCCACACCTTGGGCTACGTCAAGTCCCCACAACTTGTGAGATTTCCACTATTGACAACCCTGTCAATTACAAGTATTCTTACAGCCTCTTCAGGACCTCTCTCACACCAAGCTTAGGCACCCCTACCTTGGCTGAGTTACAAGTATTCTTACAGCCTCTTCAGGATGCTCACACTCACACTGAGACTAGGCTTCTTCCTATCCCAGTTGAGATTGGTTACAAAGGTTTGAATGATTTTTAGAAATCTAGCTTACAACATACAGTGTGTGAATAGACAATGAGTATAGCTAGGTGAGTCTTCTCCTTTACAAGAATAAAAAGTTAAGACCTTAAAGGAGAATGAGTGAGACTATTGATTGATCTCAAGTTGAGATGGGATCTGATGATGAAATAGACTTGAGATGTAAGATGAGATGCATAAAATGTTCAATAGGTAGCACAGTCTTTCTCTTCTTCACTGTTGGCTTCCAGCATTTAATTCAAATGGAAACTAGTTGTTTATGACCGTTAAGAGTCGTTGGAAAGAGAGAGAAGATCTTTTGTCAAGAGGTACACTGTCTTCTGTGTACTGTTACCGTGTCAGCATACAGTGTCATTTTCTTTGACTCTTGTTGATCCTTGTGTCTTGTGATCTCAAGCTGAGTCTGAGTCTCAATCTTTGGCAGCTTCTCATGTGAGTCTAAATCTTGGTCTTAGACTTTTAGCTCTCATCTGACTTTTGATCCTTCTTATCAAGCTTGTATATAAGTCTTTTGTCTCAAGCTGAGTCTTAGTCTGAGTCTGCATCTGAACATGAGTTAGCATCTGTGCTTGAGTCTGCGTCTGATCTTAAGCCAGCGTCTCAAGCTGACTTTGAATCTCTTGTTTGCTCAACACTTTTGATTTAAGTCTTTTGTCTTGGTAGATCTTGATTTTGACTTTTATGCTTCATGTTTTCAAAGATGGTCTTTTAGCTTCCTTTTCTGATCATTTACTGCAAATTTAAAGTCTAGAAATTCTGCCACAATCTTGAGCACACAGTTAGTAAATAACAAGATGCATCTCAGTCTTACTTTTGTGATCATCTTAACTTAATGGTTTGACTACATTAAAAACTTTATGAGTGAGTTTGTCTTAACAATCTCCCCCTTTTTTTATGATGGCAAACCATGAAGTTTCAGTTATGTATGAATCAATTTTAAGTTTAATATTAAGACAAACTCACTCCTAAGGTTTTTAATGCAGTCAAACCAATAAGTTGAGATGATCACAAAAGCAAGTCTGAAATGCATTTTGTTATTTACTAACTATGTGCTCAAGTTTGCGGCAGAGTTCCTAGACTTTGAATTTGCAAGAAATGATCAGAAATGAAAGATCAAATATCATCTTTGATGATATGAAGCACAAAAGCCATACTCAAGATCTGCCAAGACAAAAGATAAAAAAAAACAGCATTGAGCCAAGTAGAGATTCAGAGTCAGCTTGAGATACTAGCTTATGATCAGATGCAGACTCAAGCATAGATGCTATCTCATGTTCAGATGCAGACTCAGTCTAAGACTCAGCTTGAGATAACTTCTCAAGGAAGAGACTCATGTACAAACTTAAAAGGAAGGATCAAAAGTCAGATGCAAGATCTTCCAAGAGATGAGACTCAATCTTAGCTTCAGAATCAAGAGAGAAGATTAGACTGGAAGATGATAAACGAAGAAGAGACTCTAAGTCAGCTTGAGACGCAAGCTCAGAGATCAGATGTAGACATCAGACTCAGAAGCATACTTAAGACATTAACACAAGACTCAGACTTAGACTTAGCTGAAAGTTGCAAGTCAAATGAGTCAGCAAGGGTCAAAGAAAAAGACACTGTACGCTGACACAGTCACAGTGCGCACAAAAGAACAATGTACCTCTCAACAGAAAAGCTTCTCTCTCTTTCCAACGGCTCTTAACGGTCAGAAACGGCTAGTTTTCATTTGAATTAAATACTGAGAGCCAACAGTGAAGAAGCAAGAGACTACATTGATCATTTGAATAGCTTCTACATCTCATCTCATCTGACATCTTAAGTCTATCTTATTTTAGATCCGATCTCAACTTGAGAACACCTAGTAGTCTCAGTTTATTTCTCTTCTCAATCCTTAGTTTCCTATCCTTGTAGAAGAGAATATCTCTAGCTAAGCTCACTGTTTATTCATACATTGTATGTTGTAAGCTAGACTCATCAATATCTTTTCAACCATTGTAACTAGTCTCAACTGAGATAGGAAAGAGCCTAATCTCGGTGTGAGTGATTGAGCATCCTGAAGAGGCTGTAAGAATACTTGTGACTCAGCCAAGGTAGGAGTTCCTAAGCTTGGTGTGAGGGACGTCTTGAAGAAGCTGTAAGAATACTTGTAATTGACGGGGTTGTCAATAGTGGAAATCTCACAAGTTGTGAGGACTGGACGTAGCCCAAGGTGTGGGTGAACCAGGATAAGATCTGTGTGCATCTCTCTCCCTTATCTCTTTATTTATATTGCACATCTTACGTCTTAAATCTGTTTGCTTAAACAAATTGAATCCGTTAAGAGGAAACCAAGTTTTAACAACTAAAGAATCATCTCTACTTGGTTACACAATTACTGTCAAGTAAAAGCTAAGATTACATCTTATCTAACTTATTTGAGACTCCAAGTTATCAGACTTGAGATCACGTCTCAGCTTGAATTTAAGTGTGTGTTTTCAGGAAAAAAATTTTTAAGTCTCTATTCAACCCCCCCTTCTAGAGACATCCAACCAACTTCATTTAAGTCATAAGACTTAATTCCCCCTGAATTTTACCATTTTCTTTTTGAGATAATCTTATCAATTTTAAGAGTTTAGCTCCCCCTGAGTCTAAGGCTCTTATTATAGAGTTTTAATTTCAAATACTCTAAGAACCTTTAACAGAGAAATGATAATCTTGAGACAGTAATGCATTTAAGACGATAATTCATTGATAAGCAAAGAATTACATTAATTATCCAAGAGATTCATAGTCCACAAAACAAAGAAATTAGAAATTTAGCAAAGATGCCATTACATCTTATCAAAAACAGCAGACAGATGATATCACATCTTGACTCTTAAGCACACAACTTAACTTAAAAGCACACATCTTAACTTAAACTTCTAAAGACTCTTATCAGGTTCAAGAACCTAACCAACACTCCCCCTTTTGCCATTATCAAAAGTGCAGTAGAAACTAGCCTAGCTAGATGGGGAAGAGGATAAGTCAGTAGAAGACGCTGGTGGCCTAAGCACAGATTGAGGAAACTCAGGAAGAGGAGGCAAGTTGGAGAGATGCAGATGCATTTTCTTGTGAAATTCATTTGAAGCATGCATGGCTTGAAGAACTGTGTCAAGACCACTCAGAATTGCTTCTTGCCTCTTGTTGTGTTTCTTAAGCTCTTTGAGATTTTTCTTGTGGGTGCTTTGCTGCTCAACGTTAAATTCTTGTTGTTGTTGCTCTTTTTGAAGCTGATTGGGAAAAGTATTGATTGAATTGGAGAGATGAGTTGGCAGAGATGGATCACTTGTAGTAGCAGGGGCAGATGGATGAGGTACAAACTGATCATACTTTGGAGGAGAGGCAAAGATTGAGTCAACAAAGAACTTTCCTGGTGTAGGCAGAGATGTCTGATAAGAATAAGAGGGTTGAGACGGGACAAGATACTTCTGCTATGAGACTGGTACTTCTTCCTCAGTCTCAACTCCAGGAGATCTTTCCTCTTGCTTAACCCCAGGGGATGAGGTAGTTGTTTCTTTGTCCATGCTTGTAAGAGCTTTAGCTACAATCTTGGAGATGGGGGAAGGTGAGGCTTGTGGAGTTGTCTGTTTAGGAGATGGAGGTGGAGTAGGATTCTGATGTGGTGAGGTAGGATGAGACTGGGTATGATGTTCTGGTTCTTCAGTCTCAGGGATTTGTTCATCTCTTGTAGTCTCTTCAGTTCTTATGGGCTGAGGGTCAGGTTGTGTGAGAGCAGAAGAGACGTGCTCTAACTTTTTTTTTTCTTCTTCTTTTTCCTCGTCTCAGTCTCAGTTGAGACGGTAGGTTGAGCCTTTCTCTTCTTCTCTTTCTCTTTCTAGATCTGATCAGATCCTTCTTGAGATCCAACAACTGCTTCTTTCTTAGCCTTCTTCTTCTTTTTCTTCTTTATGGTCTCAGACATCTTAGAGGAAGGGGAAGCTTGCATAGTGGGAGGAATATTAGAAGGAATATCAATTGGAAAGGTTGGAGGTGGAATAGACTTACCATCCAAGTTGAGATACTTGAGATTTGACTTGCCTACGAACTCAGGCTTCTCCTTTGTCTCTTCACAGCCACTCAAGTCTACCTTAAAATGCTTCATGATCCTTGTGGTGAGCATTCCAAAAGGAAGAGAAGCAGAAACCTTTGGGTTGTTAAAAGCATGCTCCATTTGCTTGAGAATGATGAAGGGAATATTTAAAGCAATTCCATGCTTTAAATGATACATGACCATGAGTTCAGTAGAGTAGACTTTGTTAAAAGTCCCTGCCTGAGGCATGATACATTTGGCCACTAAATGAAAAAAGAAATTTCCAAAGAGATTGAGAGATGAGGCAGAGGTGTTGATGGTGGCTTTTTTGAACAAAGATGTGTCAACACTTTCAGCTGGAATCCCTAGTTGAGTCCACCACTGTTCTTCACTATAAAGCCGGTTCCTAGCAACTGGGGCTTTGATGATTGCTCCCAGGGTCTCTTCTGTAAGTTCGATGTGGACACCTCTAATATTGGCCACAACATGGGGCAAACCTTAAGAGGCACCTTTGGCAATAGAGCAGGCAGCGTAGAATGCACGCGTCATCTTGGGAAAGACTGGCTCTGTCATGCACAGATAGTCTTCCCACCCTTGTTTCCTAAGATAGGGACCAATGTCCCAGTCTTCTTGCTTTAATTCCTCAAGAGAGATGACCTTTCCAATCACAATCCTCTTTTCTTGGAACTTCTTCGTGAACTTGTCCTCAACAACAACATTCTCAAATAGATCAGATTGGAAAGATAGCTTCTTTCCTTTGCTTTCTTCTGTGGCCTTCTTTTTGTCCTTCTTGGAAGGTTCTGGTTGGGTGAGGTCTATATGAACAGGGAATTTTGGAGCTTTTGGAGCAGAGGTCTGAGCAACATTAGAGACGATTCTTTGAGATTTTGGTCTACTGGGAAGAGGAGTGCTTTTCTTAGATGAGCTGGATTTGGAGGATGGTGAAGGTTGTGTTTGAGTCTGTGTGGCCTCAGAGTCAGTGCTTGGCTGTGGTGAGGGTGATCTGCTCAGTCGTTCCTGGCTTGAATGGATGCTTCCCATGGCGTCAGATGAGTTGGAGGAAGACATATTGAGTTCTGGTGAGGAGGATGAAGATGAGATGTCTGAGTATGGGAGTTTATCAACAGTGACTTTGATGCGCATTTGAGAAAAGAAAGAGATGAGATTGAGTGAAGTTCTTTGGTTTATATAGATTGAGAGATTCTGAGAGAGAGATAAAAAGAAAACGTGCAACTTGGTGGGCAGTTAATGAACGGTTGAAAGTGGTTGGGCTCTCCTTTTTGTGCTTACTAGCCGTTAGCAACGGTTAAGAGGCACTCTCTAGTAATGTCTCTTTGACGTTTGAGATGCTTCATTAAGACACACTCTCTCTCATAATGTCTCATTGATACTCGAGACTATATGTTGAGATGGTCTTTCATAATGTCTCACTGTGAGTCTTGTCTTACCTTAGACTGAGTCTTAGAGCTCATCTCAGCTCTGGATTTAATGTCATAAAATAGAAATATAATTTTGACAATCAATCAAAGGCACGCATATTCAACAGTTTCAAATTTTCAACAAATCTTTCTTCCACTAAAGGTTTAGTAAAAATATCAGCTAATTGATTTTTAATGTCAACAAAAATTATTTCAATATTTCCCTTTTGAACATGGTCTCTTATAAAGTGGTGCTTAATGTCTATGTGTTTAGATCTTGAGTGATGAATAGGATTTTTTTTGCAAGATTGATAGCACTGGTTTTATCACAAAAGATTGGAATTTTAGAATACCTTAGTGCATAATCAAGCATTTGAGATTTGATCCATAAGATCTGTGTACAGCATGCTGCAGCTGAGACGTATTCAGCTTCAGTAGTGGACAAGGCTATTGTGTCCTACTTCTTGCAAGACCATGAGATAAGACATTTTCCTAGGAACTGACAAGTTCCACTTGTGCTTTTCTGTCCAACTTGTCTCAAGCAAAATCAACATCACTATAACCTGTAAGATTAAATCTAGATCCTTTCTCATACCAAAGACTAAGATTAGTTGTTCCAATTAGATATCTAAAGATTCTTTTCATAGTTGTGAGGTGAGATTCTTTAGGATTAGATTGGTATCTAGCACATATCCCTACAACATACTGAATATCAGGCCTACTAGCAGTTAAGTACATAAGAGATCCAATCATACCTATGTACAACTTATCTAAGATTGACTTACCCTTTTCATCTTTGTCAATCTGAGTTGAAGGATGCATGGGAGTCTTCATTGGCTTGACATCATTCATCTTGAATTTTGTCAGTAGATCTTTTGCATATTTTCTTGATAGATGAATATGCCATCGGATTGTTGCTTGATTTGTAGACCTAGGAAGAATCTTAGCTCACCCATCAGACTCATCTCAAACTCTCCCTTCAAGAGACTTGAGAATTCTTGACAAAGAGATTCATTAGTTGATCCAAAGACAATATCATCTACATAGATTTGAACAATTAATAGGTCTTTGTTATACTCCCTTTTGAATAATGTGGTGTCAATCTGACCTCTTGAAAAACCATTCTTAACTAGAAAAGAACTAAGTCTTTCATATAAAGCTCTAGGAGCTTGCTTGAGACCATATAAAGCTTTCTTCAATCTGAGCACATATTCTGGAAGGCGTGGATCTTCAAACCCAGGGTGCTATATCACATAGACTTCCTCTTCAATGATTCTATTCAAGAATGCACTCTTTACATCCATTAGATAGAGCTTGAAGTCTTTATGAGCTGCAAAGGCTAAGAGGATTCTGATGGCCTCAAGTCTGGCTACTGGAGCAAATGTCTCATCATAGTCTATTCTGTTGAGTCTCAAAGGATTAAATATATGAAATTAAAAATATTTTGAGTCTCACTCTCTTAAGTTTTAATGAACAACAAATATAAAATATAAAAAGCATTTATATGATACTATGCTCTCACGGGATGTTACACTGTTTCAGATCATATTGTCTGCGTAAAGGATCATCTGAAAGATCAACTTCATCTGAAGAGTATTTTATCATCTAAAGAGTGTTTATCATCTGAAGACTTGAAGATCATCTGAAGCACTCCTTGCATCTGAAGGCTGAAGATATCAAGTTTAAGTCTTGACCAGTGAAGACGTTACTATGTAAGAAGAACGTTCATCCCAATGGTCTAATCCTTTTTCAGCATAAGAATCAGAGTTGCTTTCTCTCCTCGTTCAAATGTTTAGCATCTTTAAGGAAAGTCTGCAAAGCTGTTGTACCTGCTCAAAAGCATTATGTGCACATACCTGCTGCACCTAAGACTGCTCAGAACGTGTTGGACAAAGTGTGTCTAAACATCTCCTGAAGCATTTAATGCTATTTGACAATGGGCAACATTTTCTCGAAGACTATAAACATGCCCATGCTGATTGAAGCAAATGAGATAGAAGCAAAGTTATCAAAGAAATCTTACTCTGCGTAAACGCTGCAAAAATACTCTGATATTTTTTATACATTGGCTTACTTACTTATCCTGAGTAAATCTCAGTTATCTGTACACTTCTGATAAGTTCAATCTATCATCTGAAGATAGTTGATTGAACTTTACATGTTTCTATCTTAAAATAGTTTGGGTTACAAGCTTGGAGATCCAATGGAAACTTTTACCAGCAACAAAAAATATATCACTGAAGGAGCCTCCATCACAAGACCTCCAGCATTCAATGGAGTGGATTACCACTATTGGAGGGATCGTATGAAGTTGTTTATTGAAAGCAACAACATTGATGTCTAGGATGTGGTTACTGATGGAGACTACGTGCCCATGCATGCTGGAGCGCCCATACCTAAGGATGAATGTGTTGAGTCTAAAAAATATCATAAGGGAAATTATGATGTTTTTAGATAGCTCACTTCTCAAGTTTTAATGTTTAACAAATTTGGGTTAAAATATTTTTCATAGATACATAAATGTGTAATAACTTATCTATGATTTCAGCAAGCCACTCTGAACTTATAAAGACTATCTAAAGTGCTTTCAACCTGTCTAAAGTGGAAAGCCTTCTGAAGTGTTCAGCCCGTTTGAAGTGTTGAAGCCGTCTGAAGTGCTCAACCCGTCTGAAGTGTTGAAGCCGTCTGAAGTGCGCAACCCGTCTGAAGTAGCCGTCTGAAGTCTCTTTAATGACGTGGCATCCTTTGTTGAAGTATGTGAAGACATCTCTGAAATTCTGCTGAGTCAAGCGTTCTCTGCTGCACGTACCTTTTTCAAACATATTTATGGCAAGGAACACAGAGACCTTTCCTGGTATATTTGAATTTCATACACCACTGAGGAAATCCCTACAACGCAACCTCTGCAGCAACAACAGTGGTAGCTTTACGCAGCAACAACCTGGTACTTGTGTCAGAAAAATTCAGAACTCTCAGAAACATGTCTCACAACGGATTAAATAGCATTTAATGCTATCTCTAAACGGTGGTATTTCAACGGATTGAAGATTGATTATAAATAGCCCTTCATGAAGACCATCACAGAGAAGAAGCACATGCAAAAAAGTCTAAGAGACATTACGCTGCAAGTTTTTCTCTGTAAAAACACTCTGATTTCACACTCTTTGTACATCATTTGTATATCCTGAGTATACCTCACTTTTCATTGTACATTGTTTCTGTTTAAGCTTCTAACTTGTGTAGTTTAAAAGCTTAGACATATCTATTTTGTAAAAATTGTCTTTGAGCCTGGAGAGGCTTATCTGTAAAAGAATACTTGGTTGTAGAGCCTGAAGAGGCTAGATTGTAAAAGAATACTTGTAATCTTGGACAAGATTAAGAGAAAATCCAAGTGCTAGTTGGCATTGGGACTGGACGTAGCTCACAGTGGTAGTGAGTGAACCAGGATAAATTCTTTGGCTAAGTTTTCTATCCCTTATCTCTTGTCAATTTATTTATACTAACCAAAGGGTGTTGAAAACTGTTCTGATAATTTTTAAAAGCAAGAAACCTTTTTAAAGATCTTTTCAGAAGCCTTCTTAAGAAACTTCAGACAACATCTTAAACCTGTCTGAAACTGTTATAAACTTAACTATTTGTGAAAAGCTTTCATAAATTGTTAAGAAACACTATTCAACCCCCCTTCTAGTGTTTCCCTGTGTTTCTACAGTTGGTATCAGAGCTCAACTCAGGGTTGAGCACCTTACAAGTGTTTGAGGATTAAAGATCTAGATGGAAGCTGCCAACAACAGACAATACATCACTGAAGGAGCCTATATCACAAGACCCCCAACATTTAATGGAGTGGACTACCACTATTGGAGGGATCGTATGAAGTTGTTCATTGAGAGCAACAACATTGATGTCTAGGATGTGGTCACTGAATGGACGTTGGAGCAGAAGGCTAGAGTTCAATTAAATGCTAAAGCCAAACTCTATTTGATATGTTCCCTGAACAAATCAGAATATGAGAAGGTTCATGGATGTTCATCTGCCAAGGAGATTTGGGATACACTTGCAGCCGCCCATGAAGGGACTGAGACTGTCAAGCAATCCAAAATCAGCATGCTTATACATCAATATGAGATATTCAAGATGGAAGAATCTGAAACCATAAATCAAATGTTTGGAAGGTTTCAGACTATAACTAATGGACTCAGGTCTTTGGGTAGAACTTTTGAATCTGGAGACAATAATAGAAAGATTCTGAGAAGTTTACCAAAGTCCTGTAGACCCAAAGTTACTGCCATTCAAGAGGCCAGAGACTTAAACTCTCTTAGAATGGAAGAACTATTGGGATCTCTCAAAGTTCATGAGCTTGAACTTGGGGAAGATGACATCAAGAAGAAATCTCTGGCATTAAACTCCAAAGCCAAACATCCTAGGCATGGCAGCATTAAAGCCATGCAAGCTGAGGAAACTTCAGAAGCAGATGAAGATTCTAGAAATAGCTAAGAAGATGATGATCTTGCTCTTCTCAGCAGGAAAATCAAGAGGATGCTGCAGAACAAAGGAAAGTTTAGAAAGAACCAACCCTCAACCTCTAAATCAGGTAAGTCAGTTAAGGATTCTCAAAATGACAAAATTATATGCTATGAGTGTAAACAACCAGGTCATATGAAGGCTGAATGTCCAAGACTGAAGAAGAACAACTTCAAAAAGAAGAAATTCTTTAAGAAGAAGAAGAGTCTGATGGCAACATGGGAGGATCTTGATGAGTCTACCTCAGAAGAAGAGGAAGACACTTCAGAAGAGGCTAACCTGTGTCTCATGGCCAGCCTGCCCTCGTCAGATAGCTCAAAACCTGAGGTATTTCCCTTGACTCTTCAAGAGATGTATGATGACCTGATGGAAAGTTCCAAGGAACTCTTCCAAGAGTATAAGAATCTGTCCAAGGCCCACACATAAATGTGCAGTAAATATGAGGCTCTTGAGATAGAAAACATTATGCTCAAGGAAAGAATTCTTGTGACTGAAAGCAGCAGTTCACAAACTGTCTCTGAAGAAAACAAAAAACTTCAGAAACAAGTTGAGGAACTGACAAAAGACTTAGCTAAATTTGTCAAAGGAACAGAAAACCTTAACAGATTGCTTGGCAATCAAAGGGATCCCCTTGACAAAAGTGGATTAGGCTTTTGTGATCATAATACCTCTGAACCTCATATTTTCAAAAATTTTACTAAAGGTAAAGAGAAAGCTATTGGGTGTTCTCACTGTGGCAAGCCTGGACACAATGTGGCTCAGTGTAAGCACAAGGGAAAAACAAAACCCAAATCTAACAAGAAAGGATCCAAAAGAATATGGGTACCTAAGAACTTGATCATTCCTGTTGCAGATGTGTTTAACAGGACAAAGGAGACCCCACAAATGGTACCTGGACAGTGGGTGCTCGCAACACATGACAGGAGAAAGGTCTTTGTTCCAAAACCTTAGGGCCAGAGCGGGAGGTGTGGTCACATTTGGTGGAAATCATCAAGGGAAGATCACAGGAATAGGGACTGTAGGTATCTATCCTCTATCCCTTATTAAGAATGTTCTTCTAGTAGAGGGACTTCAACACAATTTACTGAGCATAAGTCAATTGTGTGACAGTGGATATGTGGTTGCCTTTACTAAAGAAGGATGTATAGTCAAAGACTCTTGTGATCAAATTCTTTTTACTGCTAAGAGACACAACAATGTGTATAAAATTGATCTAGAGGATTTGGCAAGTCAAAATGTAAAATGTTTTCTCTCTGTTGAAGATGAAAAACAGATTTGGCACCAAAGACTTGGGCATGCCAGCTTGAGATTGATCTCAAAGTTAGCAAAACACAACCTTGTTAAAGGACTGCCCAAGCTTTCTTACAAATCTGACATTGTATGTGAAAATTGTCTGAAAGGAAAACAAACAAGACACTCTTTTCAGAGTAAGGATGTTGTTTCCACTAACAGACCTTTAGAATTGTTACATATTGACTTGTTTGGTCCTATTAGAACAGAAAGCCTTAGTGGTAAGAAATATGGTTTGGTCATTGTTGATGACTATTCTAGATTCACATGGGTGTTATTCCTAAGAAGCAAGGATGAGACTTTCAGGAATTTCACAATATTTTGCAAGAAGGTACAGAATGAAAAAGGATTTTGTATATCTGCTATCAGAAGTGATCATGGTGGAGAGTTTGAGAATGCAAACTTTCAACTGTTCTTTGATGAGAATGGGATCTCACACAATTTCTCTGTGGCAAGAACACCTCAGCAAAATGGGGTTGTTGAGAGAAAGAACAGAAGTTTGCAAGAAATGGGAAGAACCATGCTCAACTCATACAACCTACCAAGATTTTTCTGGGCAGAAGCTATTAACACAGCCTGCTACCTTCAAAACAGAATATTGGTAAGACCAATTCTGAAAAAGACTCCTTATGAATTGTGGAAGGGAAGAAAACCCAACATATCATATTTCCACACCTTTGGTTGTGAGTGTTTTATACTCAACACCAAGGATGATCTTGGAAAATTTGATGCAAAATCTGACAATGGAATTTTCATAGGATATTCTGAAACATCTAAAGCCTATAGAGTATATAACTCTAGAACTTTAATTATAGGGAACTATCAGATCTAGAAGATGACTTTGCAGGAATGGAGCTGAATAAGCATTACAGTATCAAGGATGAACAGGTGTCTGAAGCACCATCTGTCACTGAACCTCTTCAGACCAATGTTGAGTCTCAGACTGACTTGATATCACCTCAGAAGACTGACTGGAGATACAAATCACATCATCCAAAAGAGCAAATCATTGGCAACACTTCAGAAGGAGTTAAGACAAGATCAAAATTCACGAATCTGAATTCTCTTGCTCTCCTGTCTGAAATTGAGCCAAAGAACATTGATGAAGCTCTGCATGATGAAGGATGGATTCTAGCCATGCAAGAGGAGCTGAATTAATTTGCTAGGAGTGATGTATGGACACTTGTTCCTAAACCCCATGGGAAAACAATTATTGGAACCAAATGGGTGTTCAGAAACAAGCTGTCTGAAGAAGGAAAAGTGGTCAGAAACAAAGCAAGACTGGTGGCTCAAGGGTACAATCAACAAGAAGGTATTGACTTCACTAATACCTTTGCCCCTGTTGCTAGATTTGAAGCAATTAGGATTCTTCTCTCTTATGCTGTAAATAATGGCATCAAACTATATCAAATGGATGTCAAAAGTGCCTTCCTCAATGGTTTCATTGAAGAAGAAGTCTTTGCTAGACAACCCCCTGGTTTTGAAGACACTACTTTTCCTGATCATGTTTTCAAATTGAAAAAGGCTCTTTATGGTCTGAAACAAGCTCCAAGAGCATGGTATGACAGACTGAGCAGTTTTCTTATCAAAAATGGTTTTGAAAGAGGAAAAGTAGACACCACCCTTTTCAGAAAACAGTCTAACAAAGATCTTATACTTGTTCAGATATATGTTGATGACATTATATTTGGTTCAACTAATTCTTCTCTGTGCAAGGAGTTCTCTGAGTTGATGCAATCAGAATTTGAAATGAGTTTAATGGGAGAACTAAATTTTTTCTTGGGACTTCAAATTAAGCAAGATTCTGATTGTATATGGATCTATCAAGAAAAATATACAAAAGAAATGCTTAAGAAGTTCAACATGAGTGATTGCAAACCCATGTCAACTCCTATGCATCCCTCTGCATCTTTGAGCAAAGATGACAAAGAAGAACTAGTGAATCAAACTTTGTACAGAGGAATGATTGGCTCTTTGTTGTATCTAACAGCAAGCAGACCTGACATAATGTTCAGTGTTTGTCTCTGTGCTAGATTTCAATCAGATCCAAGAATTACTCATTACAAAGCTGTTAAAAGAATCTTTAGATATCTGAAAGATACTACTAATCTTGGTCTATGCTATAAGAGGAGTAAAGATTGCAGGTTAATAGGATACTGTGATGCTGACTTTGCTGGAGATAGAATGGAAAGAAAGAGCACCAGTGGAGGATGTCATTTCTTTGGAAATAACATGATCAGCTGGTCAAGCAAAAGGCAAAGCACCATTGCTTTATCAACAGCAGAAGCAAAGTATATATCTGCAGCTAGTTGTTGTTCACAACTGCTATGGGTTAAGTATCAGCTTGAGGATTTTAATATTCCTATCTCTGCTATACATGTTCTTTGTGATAATACCAATGCAATTAATTTATCCAAAAATCCCATTCAACATTCTAGGGCAAAGCATATAGAAATTAAACATCATTTCATTAGAGACTATGTTCAGAAAGGTGTTTTTGATATTCAGTTCATTGACACAGAGCATCAATGGGCAGATATATTCACAAAACCCCTGGCTGAAGATAAATTTAAGTTCATTCGCAACAACTTGAATATACATGCATTCTCTTAAAATAACTGTGTCTAATGTTATTATGTTGTCTGAAATTTCAGTGTGTCTGAAACAGTGACTTGTCTAAAACTTTAGGTTATCTGAAATTTTATTTATGTGTCTAAAATTTTCTCCTATCTGAAGTAACTGGCTGACGTGGCTATCTAAGACGGTTGAATTCCTTCTTTTAAAGTTTTGTCTCTTCCACTTCGTACGTTACCCGAAGTCTACGCAGCCGGTACAGGGCATCATTGCATCATGGGTCTATAAATGCAGGAGTAAGTGTGTCGAGGAAGCCTTACACTCTCTTTCCTCAATACTCAGTTTAATCTTCTTCACTGCTCAAGCAACCTTATTCTCTCAAGTTTCTCTGCAACTCAACAATGGCACCCAAGAAGACTGCTAGTTCTGGTGGAAATGTAGTTAGATCTAAGGGAGAGGATCTTGACGAGCTTCTCAACATTGGCATGGATTTGGTTGAGGAATTTGATGCGGCTGGGTGGACCTCCTTCTTCAACCATATTAACTGTCAATGGCATGAACAAAGCGTGGTGGATTTCTGGTCCTCCGCTCGGGGAATACCTAACTCTAAGGGAGTATATGAAAGCATCAACGCCTCTGTTCTAGGGGTTTCAATTTTTGTTGATCAAGGCATTCTCTCCACCATCACTGATGTTAGGGCTGAAAGTGCAACCTTCACTCCTGGGTGGGAGATGAAGAATGGTGGGCATAAGCTGTTTACGAAGATGTTGTATGGAACTGAAGAACCTGAAAGCCTGGATTCCAAGTTCTTACTAGAGAAGGTCAGAGTTCTTCATGCAATCTTAGGGTGTGCAATAATCCCTAAGAGCGGAAGCAGAAACCATGTATCAGAATTGGAAAGGTTTTGTCTAATTCACCTGCTGCAGAAGAAGAAAGTCAATCTCCCAAGCATTATCATGTTCCACATGTAGAAGAAGATTCGAGACTCTGCTGGAAATCTTCCCCACAACACTCTCATCATGAAGGTACTTATGCATTTTAAGGTACCTGTTGAAAGATTATGTAACCATAAATCTCCTGTGTTCTTTGGTGAGTCAAACTTGAAGAGCATGGGAATCAAGCTCACTCCACGTCCTCCATCTCCTACTCTGAAGGAGAGTGTTCTTTTGGAGAAGGTCTCAAGAAGAGGAACCACTCTTGAGATTCTTGAGAAAGAGCTTTAGGGGGATATCAGAAAAGATGAGTTCAATCCTTCCAAGCCATCCCCTCATCTGAAAAGGAAGAAGCTCCCTGTCAGGAGTTCAGCAAAAGTGTCTCTAAAAGCTATGGACTTGCACACTCAGACATCTGAACCTGTTCAGAAGGCTTTGCAAAAGCCATATGAAATTGTGGGTCAGGGTTCTGAAGGTGTAAGAACTCCTACTCCTAAGCCTACTTCTGATATAGAAGGAAAGGCTCATGAGGAAGAGGTAGCTAAGATTGCTGATCTTGAAACTTTAGCAGCAGCACCTCTGGCTGCATGCCGTTCTGATCCTGAGCTTATTCAGGTAGCAGCCCTTGCTACAACATTGGAAAATGAAGAAATGGAGAAGAAGGCTGAGCAAGAAAAGACTGATTATGCTCTTGCAGTAGCCTCTCAGCTAGCTCTTACTGAAGATGAAAGGCTAGCTTCCATTGCTTAAGAGACTAAGAAAAGAAAAAGATCCAGTGCACAGTAGAGAAAGAGAACAAAACTAAGTTATTTCAGCCAGCTCCTAAACCATCTGTTAGGATCACTAGGTGCATTGCAAGCCAGCTGGAGGAAATAGATGAGGCTGGCAAGTACCAAAATTTTGTCAAAGCAAACTTGTTTTTTAAAAGAAGAAGAGAAGAAAAGCAAGCTGAAGAAGAAAAGGAGAGGGAACCTGAAAAAGCCAAACCTCCTCAGAAAAGGCTTAGGGTAAGGTTTGACAATGTGACCCCATCACCACCTTCATCACCTGAGAAGAAAACATAAGAAGAGAAAGAAGAAGAAGCACTTCCTCCACCTCCCTCATCACCACCTTCACCACCTTCATCATCTTCAGAATCTACTCAGTCTGAAGATTCCACAGATTCAAATCAGCATGGTGACAGCTCTGCAGTATGGAAAGGAAGCATACTGCCTGTTCAACTAAGGCTAGGACCCAAAAGTAGGGACTTCTTCACAGAGCCTACATTTGATCCTTATGCCTTTCCTTTCACTCAGCACCAACTTGATGCAGCTGCTGAAGTACCCCACAAAAAGTATGAGGAACCTTTCAATGAGAGGGTCAGAGTCCCCAGGTTCCCCAACTTATTTGAAGAGCTGCAGTTTTTCAGAAATACACCCCCCATCTCTCTTCACCATGGCCTTATCAAGCACACTGCTGATGAAGAAAGGGCAAAGTATTAAGGCAGTTCAGATTAGTACTACTCAGGCCAGATAGAAAAGATCAGAAAGGGTGTAGTTCCACCTACTCATAAGTGGGCTCCACTTAATCCCTTCTCTGGTGACTCTCTCAAGTTGTCTAATGATGAATGGTGTTTTGTTAGGCAACTGTCTACGGAAGCTGAACTCTTTGAAAGGGACTACTTGAAGTCAGTAGGCATGGGAGGCTATAGGCCACCTAGAACAATCTCCATCAGGCCAACCACAGAGATTTTGGTGGCAACCTGACAGGATAGTTCCTAGGTACCCCTTGGAAGAAGGCCCTGCTGACAAGTTCAAGGAACCTAAAGCTTATCCAGTTCCTCAGAAACCGTTTACTTCAATAGAATGGAAGGAGCTACCTGCTCGGATCAACAGACAAGGTGGAGGTTTAGATCACTGCTACAGGGACAGGGTATGGTTGTCCCACTGGAAGATCAAAGAGGATGTTGGATCCTCTTCTGGATCTGCAAGACCGGATGATGACTCCATCATAGGTTGTGGTGTCTCCACCAATGTGCAGTATCGGTATATCAGAGGCAGATTACCCATGTCTGAACCGTTTAATGAGGACTGGAAGCTAATCTGCCCTATCAGAACTTTCTTCTTTCCCGTGAGTCATCCAGAAGACTATGGGTTGCATCCAGGATTCAATCAGCTCAGATTCGTTTGCAGGCACATTCAGCTGAGGCATCAAGTGAAGAGCTTGGAGAAAAGAAATGTTACTCTTGTGGCTAAGCAAGATCAAATCCTTCAAGAGCAACAACACATCAGAAATGGGCAAGAAGAATTGAAGACTGCTGTCATTTCTCAGATTGACAAGGCCAAGGAAGAACTGTTCTCCCTTCTGAAAGAAGTTTTTCTGAAGAAAGATGGATAGTCTATGATGTTTAGCCATGCTTAGTGTTACTTTCATTTTGAGTATTTAATTTCTATTATGTTAACTTCGTGTTTGGTGTTTAATTTGAACTCTTTTTAAATTGATAATTTATTCTGATTGTTCTCATGAATGCTGGCATCTCATTGTTGTGATTATATTACTATGATTGTTTTGTTGTTGTGCTCTGAAATCCCCTTTTGATTCATGACAAAAGGGGGAGTATTAAAAGTAACAAAATCTGAAGTAATTACAGGTCTCAGGAGAAATATTTGATAAGAGTTTATATCCTAAGAGATCTTTATCTGAGGGGGAGTTATTTTTTTTGGATTCAGATTTCTTTATTTTAAACAAATTTGTCATCATTAAAAAGGGGGAGAATGTTGAGTCTCAAAAATATCAAAAGGGAAATTATGATGTTTTTAGATAGCTCACCTCTCAAGTTTTAATGTTTAACAAATTTGGGTTAAAATATTTTTCATAGATACATAAATGTGTAATAACTTATCTATGATTTCAGCAAGCCACTCTGAACTTATAAAGACTATCTAAAGTGCTTTCAACCTGTCTAAAGTGGAAAAGCCTTCTGAAATGTTCAACCTGTCTGAAGTGTTGAAGCCGTCTGAAGTGCGCAACCCGTCTGAAGTAGCCGTCTGAAGTCTCTTTAATGACGTGGCACCCTTTGCTGAAGTATGTGAAGACATCTCTGAAATTCTGCTGAGTCAAGCGTTCTCTGCTGCACGTACCATTTTCAAACATATTTATGGCAAGGAACACAGAGACCTTTCCTTGTATATTTGAATTTCATACACCACAGAGGAAATCCCTGCAACGCAACCTCTGCAGCAACAGCAGTGGCAGCTTTACGGCAGCAACAACCTGGTACTTGTGTCAGAAAAATTCAGAACTCTCAGAAGCATGTCTCACAATGGATTAAATAGCATTTAATGTTATCTCTAAACGGTGGTATTTCAACAGATTGAAGATTGATTATAAATAGCCCTTCATGAAGACCATCACAGAGAAGAAACACATACAAAAAAGTCTATGAGACATTACGCTGCATGTTTTTCTCTGTAAGAACACTCTGATTTCACACTCTTTGTACATCATTTGTATATCCCGAGTATACCTCAGTTTTCATTGTACATTGTTTCTGTTTAAGCTTCTAACTTGTGTAGTTTAAAAGCTTAGACATATCTATTTTGTAAAAATTGTCTTTGAGCCTGGAGAGGCTTGTCTGTAAAAGAATACTTGGTTGTAGAGCCTGAAGAGGCTTGACTGTAAAAGAATACTTGTAATCTTGGACAAGATTAAGAGAAAATCCAAGTGCTAGTTGGCATTGGGACTGGACGTAGCTCACAGTGGTAGTGAGTGAACCAGGATAAATTCTTTGGCTAAGTTTTCTATCCCTTATCTCTTGTCAATTTATTTATACTAACCAAAGGGTGTTGAAAACTGTTCTGATAATTTTTAAAAGCAAGAAACCTTTTTAAAGATCTTTTCAGAAGCCTTCTTAAGAAACTTCAGACAACATCTTAAACCTGTCTGAAACTGTTATAAACTTAACTGTTTGTGAAAAGCTTTCATAAATTGTTAAGAAACACTATTCAACCCCCCTTCTAGTGTTTCCCTGTGTTTCTACAGAATGGACCTTGGAGCATAAGGCTCGAGTTCAATTAAATGTCAAGGCCAAACTCTATCTGATATGTTTCTTGAACAAGACAGAATATGAGAAGGTTCATGGTTGTTCATCTGCCAAGGAGATCTGCGAAACGCTTGCAGCAGCTCATGAAGGGAGATAACAATCGAAAGATTCTAAGAAGCTTACCAAAGTCCTGGAGACCCAAGGTTACTGCCATTCAAGAAGCCAAAGATCTAAATTCTCTTAGAATGGAGGAACTACTGGGCTCTCTCAAAGTCCATGAGCTTGAACTTGGGGAGGATGACACCAAGAAGAAATCACTGGCATTAAATTGCAAGACCAGACAGTCTAGGCCTGGTAACATAAAAGCCATGCAAGCAGAGGACACTTCAGAGGATGATACTGAGTCTGAAGATTGTTCAGAAGATGATGATCTTGCTCTTCTCAGCAAGAAGATTAAGAAAATGCTACAAAGAAAAGGAAGATACAAAAGATCTCAACCTTCCAATATCAAACAAGGTAAATCAGGTAAAGAATTTATTGTCACTGACAAAATTACCTGTTTTGAGTGCAAACAACCAGGTCACATGAAAACGGATTGTCCCAAGTTAAAGAAGACAACCTTTCAGAAGAAGAAGTTTTTCAAGAAAAAGAAAGGATTTATGGCTACATGGGAAGATTTGGATGATTCCACTTCAGAAGAAGCAAATATGTGTCTGATCGCAAGTCTACCATCTTCAGCAGTTCAGACTCTGAGGTAATCCCTCAAACTTTACAAGACCAGTATGATGACCTTGTTGAAAGTAGCAGAGAACTATTTAATGAATTCAAAGAACTCTCAAGAGCTTTTACTCAAGCTACTTTAGAAAATGAGAACCTGCAAAAAGAAAACCTTGTTCTCAAAGAAAAGCTACTTCAACAAGATCCAAGTAGTAAGAATAATCTTGTTAAGGAGAACAAAAAGCTCAAAAACAAGGTTAGAGATTTAACTTTGGATCTAGCCAAATTTGTCAAAGGAACTAATAATCTGAATAAATTATTGGGCTCTCAGAGGCATTCCCTTGACAAAAGTGGCTTAGGTTATTCAGACACATCTTCATTTGAATCTGTTATATTTAATATGCCCGATAAAGGACCTAAGAAAGGTAATGGGTGTTCTAACTGTGGAAAGCCTGGACATGTTGAGTCTCAGTGCAGACACAGAAGGAAAATAAGACCCAAAGCTAACAAAAAAGGACCCAAGAAGGTATGGGTACCTAAGAATTTGATTGTTCCTATTGCAGACGTGTTTAACAGGACAAAAAAACACCACAAATGGTACCTGGACAGTGGGTGCTCGCGACACATGACGGGAGAAAGGTGTTTGTTCCAAAGCCTTATACCCAAGGCAGGTGGAGTGGTCACCTTTGGTGGAAATCAGCAAGGGAAGATCACTGGTATTGGGACTGTAGGTATGACTCCTCTATCTATCATTAAAAATGTGCTTTTGGTTGAAGGACTACAACATAATCTTCTAAGCATAAGCCAATTATGTGACAGTGAATATGTTGTGTCTTTCACTAAAGAAGGATGTATAGTCAAGGATACTTCAGATCATATCCTCTTCTCTGCTAAGAGACACAATAATGTATACAAAGTTAATCTAGAGGAACTTGCAAATCAGAATATGAAGTGTTTTGTTTCCATCGAAGATGAAAAACAGATTTGGCATCAGAAACTTGGGCATGCTAGCCTAAGATTGATATCAAAGCTAACTAAACAAAACTTAGTTAAAGGCTTGCCCAAGCTATCATTCAAATTTGATATTTTATGTGAAAATTGTCTGAAAGGGAAACAAACAAGACACTCTTTTAAGAGTAAGAATGTTGTTTCAACTAGCAGACCTTTAGAACTACTTCACATGGATTTGTTTAGACCCATAAGAACAGAAAGTCTTAGCAAAAAGAAATATGGATTGGTCATTGTTGATGACTATACAAGATTTACATGGGTTATATTCCTAAGAAGCAAAGAGGAAACCTTTGAGAATTTCACAAAATTTTGTAAGAAGGTGCAGAATGAAAAAGGAATCTGTATATCTGCTATTAGAAGTGATCATGGTGGAGAGTTTGAAAACTCAAGCTTCAGACTGTTCTGTGATGAGAATGGGATCTCACACAATTTCTCTGTGGCTAGAACACCTCAGCAAAATGGGGTTGTTGAGAGAAAGAACAGAAGCTTGCAAGAGATGGGAAGAACCATGCTCATTTCAAGCAATCTACCTAGATTCTTTTGGGCAGAAGCTGTTCACACAACATGTTACATTCAGAATAGAATCTTGGTAAGACCAATTCTCAAAAGAACCCCATATGAATTGTGGAAAGGATGAAAACCCAACATTTCCTACTTCCATATCTTTGGATGTGAGTGTTTTATACTCAACACAAAAGATGATTTAGGAAAATTTGATGCTAAGTCTGACAAAGGTTTCTTTATTGGATATTCTGAATCTTCTAAGGCTTACAGAGTGTATAACTCTAGAACCTTAACAGTAGAAGAATCTATCCATGTGAGATTTAATGATTTTAATGAGATTGATAGGGAACTATCAGATCTTGAAGAGGATTTTGCAGGAATGGAGCTGAATCCCGAACTAAAGTCTGAAGAACCCTCTGAACAAAAGACTGAACCTGCATTTGAAGCTGAACCTTCTCATACCAACATTGTTGAGTCTCAGACAGAGTGTGTACCCTCTCACAATCGTGATTGGAGATACCGAACTCATCATCCCAGAGAGCAAATTATAGGTGATACCTCAGAAGGAGTAAAATTAAGATCAAGATTCAAAAGCTCGAATAATCTTGCACTTCTCTCTGAGATTGAACCTAAAAACATTGAAGAAGCTCTGCATGATGAAGGTTGGATCCTAGCCATGCAAGAAGAGTTGAATCAATTTGCTAGGAGTGATGTTTGGACACTTGTACCTAAACCCCATGGGAAAACTATAACAGGAACCAAATGGGTGTTCAGAAACAAGTTATCAGAAGAAGGAAAAGTAGTCAAAAACAAAGCAAGACTTGTTGCTCAGGGCTATAATCAGCAAGAAGGTATTGACTTCACTGAAACTTTTGCTCCTGTATCAAGGCTTGAAACCATTGGAATTTTACTAGCATATGCAGTAAATAATGGCATCACCTTATATCAGATGGATGTTAAGAGTGACTTTCTCTATGTTAGACAACCACCAGGTTTTGAAGACACTACTTTTCCAGAACATGTTTTCAAACTGAAAAAGGCTCTTTATGGTCTGAAACAAGCCCCAAGAGCTTAGTATGACAGATTGAGCAACTTTTTAATCAAAAATGGTTTTCAAAGAGGAAAAGTAGATAGAACTCTTTTCAGAAAAATGTCCAACAAAGACTTCATTCTTGTTCAGATATATGTGGATGACATTATATTTGGTTCTACTGATTCTTCATTATGCAAGGAATTTTCTGAACTTATGCAATCTGAATTTGAGATGAGCATGATGGGGGAACTTAAGTTCTTTCTAGGACTTCAGATTAAGCAACAATCTTATTGTATATGGATCCATCAAGAAAAATATACAAAAGAAATGCTTAAGAAATTCAATATGAGTGATTGCAAGTCCATGACTACTCCCATGCATCCTTCTGTTGTTTTGAACAAAGATGAAGGGGAAGAACCAGTAAATCAAACTCTGTATAGAGGAATGATTGGCTCATTATTGTATCTGACAGCAAGCAGACCTGGCATTATGTTCAGTTTATGTCTTTGTGCCAGATTTCAATCTGATCCAAGAATTACTCATTATAAAGCTGTAAAAAGAATCTTCAGATATTTAAATGGTACTACTAATCTTGGTCTTTGCTATAAGAGAAGTAAGGATTGTAGGTTAGTGGGATTTTGTGATGCTGATTTTGCTGGAGATAGAGTTGAGAGGAAATCAACAAGTGGAGGTTGTCATTTCGTTGGTAACAACATGATCAGCTGGTCCAGCAAAAGACAAAGCACCATTGCTCTTTCCACAGCAGAAGCTGAATATATTGCTGCAGCTAGTTGTTGTTCACGACTGCTATGGGTAAAATATCAGTTAGAAGATTTTAACATTAATGTGTCTTCTATACCTGTAATGTGCGATAACACAAGTGCAATTAATTTATCCAAGAATCCCATTCAACATTCTAGGGCAAAACATATAGAAATCAAGCATCATTTTATTAGAGACTATGTTCAGAAAGGAGTTTTTGATATAAAGTTCATTGATATTGAGCATCAATGGGCAGATATATTCACAAAAGCCCTGATTGAAGATAGATTTAAGTTCATCAGAAATAATCTAAACATCCTGGCTTTGTCTGAAATATAATTGTTGTATCTAAATATGCATCTGAAGTTGTTGCATCTGAACATGAGTGATTGTCTAAATAACATGGTTGTGTGAAGCAACTCAGTCTGATGACGTGGCAAGCTAAAACGTTTGGTCTTCTTCTCTGAGTAACTACTCTAAGCATGTTTGCACGATCTCCGAAAATTCAATTGTCATCATTACTATGTGTGACGGCTATTTAAGAGACGTGTTTGCTACTGTTACTGGCTACCGCTCTCTCTCTCTCTCCAAGTGCAAACTGCTGCCTTTCTTGTGCCCTAAGTTCCTTGAAGCCTCTCTGTATTCTTCTGTTCTTGACAGTTCACAACAATGAGTTCCAAGAAATCAGCCGGTGGTCAGATTGTTCCTTCCAGGACTGTAGACCTGGAGATGCTCCGAACTGGTGGCATTGATCTCACTGACACCTTTGAAGCATGTGGTTGGATTAATTTCTTCTCTGCCATTGACTATGCATGGCATGAACAGAGTGTGGTGGAGTTCTGGAAAAATGCTCGAGATGCTTCTTCCCAGGATGGAAGGTATCAAGGCTTTGAAACTAAGGTGATGGGTATAAGACTCTTTGTGGATGCAGACACCATTGCTGCTGTAACTGGTGTTCCCAATACTAGAGAAATGTTCATTTCAGAATGGGAAGTAAAGAATGGTGGAGTTAAGAGATTTACCCAGAAGTTGTACGGGATTGAAGACCCAGGTGATCTAAGAAGCTCTTACATGCATCCTAAGACAAGGATTCTTCATGCCATCTCGGGGTGTTATATCTTGCCCAAGCATGGAAGTAAGAATCATGTGTCTGAACTGGAAAGATTCTGCATAATCCATCTTTTGGATAAAAAGCCTCTCAATTTACCCAAGATCATCCTTTATAATATGCTGAAGAGGTTAAATGATTCTGCCTCAAGCTGTACTCATACCACTCTTATCACGAAGATTCTACTGAAGTTCAATGTTCCCATTGAAAGAGTATATGACCACAAAGGTCCTGCTCTCTTCTCCTTGACCAACGTCAATAGCATGGGGATTGCGGTGAAGAAGCCCTCACCAGAAAGGACTCTGCTAGAAGAAGCTGTTCAAACCAACGCTAGCAGAACTGGGACAAGTCCTTTAGAAATTCTGGAGGAGGAGTTGCAAGGTGACACTCACAAAGACAAGTTCGTGTCTGCTCAAACTCCTACTAAAGTTCGGAAGAAGAAAAGAACAAAGCTGCTTCAGAAGAAAGAATCACCAGAAGGAAAAGTTCAGATAAGACAATCTGAACCTGCTCAGAGTATGTATGCACATACTTCTGAGATTGTGGGTCAGGTTACAGAGAACCTAGTTCTTTCTAATCAGCCTACTCTCAACACAGGAGGACAGGTAGAGGACAACAATAGTCTAGAGTCTGAACCAATCTCAGTTGCTTTAGATGATTCAACTGAGCCTGTCAAAGCCATCCCTCTTGCTACGAGTCTGCCTGAAGCTGACATCATACAAGTGGTCGCAGAAATTGAAGAAGGAGAAAGAAAGCAGAAGGAAAAACAACAAAAGCAAGACTATGCTCTTCCTGTTGCAGCTCAACAAGCCGTTCTTGAAGATGAAAGGCTTGAGCAAGCCAATAGGCTAAAAAGAAGAAGAGTCAGTGCTAAGACTAGACGAAATCAAAGGAGAAGATTGTTGTCTCCTACTGTTGATGCCCCACAAAGGTTGACTAGAATTAAAAGCATCCAACAAGAAGATGTTGTTGAGTTTCAGAAGGTTGCTGAAGCTCGAAGAAAGAAGAAGTTGGAGGAACTGAGGAAGAAGAAGCCAGCTACTGAAGGCTCTACAGCTCGTATTAAGAGACCTAGGGTTCTATTTGGAAATGTTTCATCCTCAGAAGATGAAGCCCTTCCTCCACCTAAAGCTATCAGCACACCAAGAGAAGTACCCCCACTTTCACCATCTTCCTCCTCACTGTCAGGTTACTCTGATCTTGATTCAGATGTCGAACCAAACTGCATCCGGTTTGGTGGAAACCTCCCTGTTAGTATTCTGCTGAAAGAAAAGGAAAGGAACCTGTCAAGGCAACCTACCTATGATCTAGCTTTGCCTATTCGCAGCAATGAACACTTGAAATGGGCTACTGAAGTGCCTCACAAATTCTACAATATGTTCACATTCGTAGAACCAGAGTACCAAAGTTCCCAAACTTGTATGAAGAATTGATATTCTTGAAGGAAGCTGCACCATTAGCGTCTCACCCATCCTTAAGGTTTTTCCTGGAAACTTCCTCAGAAGCAAGACAAAGAAGGAGGCTCAGCTCAGGGGGAGGTGGTCTCTCAGACGCTCTTGAGAAGATCAAATATGGAGTCATTACTCCTTGCCATAGGTGGAAAGCTTTGGATCCTTTCTCACAAGACCAACTCAATCTATCTCCTGATGAGTGGATCGCTGTCAGAATGCAGTGTCTTGAAGCTGAACTAATTGATCAAAGTTGTTTCAGATCCTTTGGCTGTAGAGATTTCAAACCTCCTCTACCTATTCATACAAAGCTATCAACTACTATTCTAGTGCAGCCATACAGGATAGTCCCTAGGTATCCTTATGCTGACTTCTTTTCTATCAAAGACAAAGGACCTGAGATAATTTCAACAAGTGCTGGACCTCCAAGGGTGTTATCTGAAGAAGACTAGAACAATCTTGCAGAATATATCTTCATCAACCAAGGCATGGATCATTCACTTTATAATGCCATGTGGGACTTTCACTGGAATCTCGTTGAAAAGGAAGGGAGTTCATCAGGAACAAGTTGGGATGAAGCTGACTCTCAAGTGGTTGCTGTGAAGTCTATTAATCAGTTTGAGCATTCAAACTTGACTCAAAGACTTAATATCCTTTAGTTTTAATGATTAACAAATAAGAGTATAATAAGAACAAATAAGATTATATAAACAGATTCTACTAAGAAAGGTATTGGTTTGTTGATTGTGTTTCAGGTTGAAATATTCATTAGAAGAAGAAGAAGATTTGATGAACAGAATCGGAATAAGAAGATAAGGATCAGAAGAACAAATGCAGGATTTAATATAAAGGTTGTCTGAAGTAAAGCAACTCGTCTGAAGTACAGAAGCTGTCTGAAGTAAGCAACTCGTCTAATGCATAGAAGCTGTCTGAAGAACGCAAGCCGTCTGAAGTGCTGAAGTCGTCTGAAGTGCTGAAGCCGTCTAAAGTGTCCAAGCCATCTGAAGACGTGAAGACCATCTGAAGACGTGAAGACCGTATGAAGACGTGAAGACTATCTGAAGAAGCCTATAAACAGAATCAAGAATTTATCTCTTGAAGACGTTGCTAAAGTGTAAAGCACACTCTACCAAAATGGAGTACACTTATATCAGTATAAAAGCTAAACATGCTTTTATGCCTCAATCAAAGTCTTGCACAAATGAGGAATCTCTGCAATGACTTTCTCTAATGACTGCTGCACCTGCAACAAAAGGCATTTCAGTATAAAAGCTAAACATACTTTTATACCTCGACCAAAGTCTTTCACAAATAAGAAAACTCGGCAAAGACTTTCGGCAACGCATGCTGCACCTGCAACATAAGGGATCTGCGTGCGCAGACCTGCACCTGCGACTGCTGCCATACAGAGGTGATCAGAAGACTAAGAAAAAGCAACCAGAAAGATGCTTGAATAAAATATGTTAAATTCAACATCTTTATTCATCTACATCTCAGAAGAAGAAGAAATTAGTGCAGAGGTCAAAACTATGATTCAACGGCTATAATATCATATATCTTTATTCAAAAGAAGAAACTGCAACAACAGCTATTTGACAAGACACCTCACTCAAAGAAGAAAGAGGAAATGGTGTCAGGAAGCAAACTGAAAAGGAGCATATACAAAATAAGCAAAAGGACAAATCCAACGGATGTCTTCTCATATACTCTCCTAAGAAAAGCAGAGGAAATCAGAAGTCAGCTGAGGAACGCAGAAGAAATCACAAGACAACTGAAGAAAAGCAAAAGGATATCAAGAGAGAGAACATGCAAAATAATCTCTCTAAAGAGCTCATCTACAGAAGTGTCAGAACAGGACTATCTGAACACTTATTTGCTTAAGAAGAAGCAACCATTTGATACCCTATTACACAACGGCTATATGAGCCACATCATCAATTATCTCAATGGTATTATGAATCATCTTCAAACGGCTATATTCCAACAGAACATATAAATAGCCTCAAGGAAGAATTTGAAGATGTTGAACTCATTCACTTGGTTGAATCAGTTGATCAAGATGTATCAGAAAAACCTTATTGGTTGTTGACCATGCTTACTTGAATCAACCATGCTGCCGACCTATTGGTCAGTCAGACAATTGTTGATCAACAGAATCAAACTAGTTAATCAGGCTGAATGCCTTATGGTTAACAAGAGTTGACTTGAGCTTAAGTGGATCATGAAGATGTCAACGAAGTTTGATCAGAGAGTTGGTTCTCAATCAGGCTACTGACTAGCTGGTCAGTTAGTTAGGTTGTTCAGTTGCTCTGTTTGATCAAGTGAGTTGATTGTTCGAAAGGCAATCATGCTGAACAAATGACTATCAAACTGGGTACGGTTTGAAGCTTTGATATACCTTGGTGTTCCTATGATATGGGTGAGAATGTAGCCCATGGAAACTAATGGTTTGAGAACAAGGCTGGAGCATCATTTCACATCTTAGTTAGCCTACTCTCAGAGGATGCATTCCTCATAGAAAGACAGGGATTGTACTTAATTCAAACACTTGTATCACCGTCTATCCTTGTACCTAGTTTGTAATGTCTGTATCCTGAGTGTGTACTCAGTAATCTCTATGTACAAGTAGAATCTAAGTTTAGAGGTTCTAGTGAACATCTAACTTGGATTGAGTAGTGAAACTACTCAACACTTTATGTGTTTGAGAGCCTGGAGAGGCTTGGTGGAAGAAAGAATACTTGTGTCTGGAGAGACTGTACTCGTGGTGTCTGGAGAGACTGTACTCGTGGTGTCTGGAGAGACTGTACTCGTGATGTCTGGAGAGACTGTACTCGTGATGTCTGGAGAGACTGTACTCGTGATGTCTGGAGAGACTGTACTCGTTGTGTCTGGAGAGACTGTACTCATTGAGTTGCCTGGAGAGGCAGTTGATAAGCAAAGAATACTCATTGAGTTGCCTGGAGAGGCAGTGGAAAACAAAGGAATACTCATTGTTTAGCTTGAAGAGTCTGTGGTAAAATAATACTTGTATCTGAGTTCAGATAGTGGAAAATCCAGTGGTTGTTTGCCTCTGGGACTGGATGTAGCTCACGGATTTTTGGGTGAACCAGGATAAACTTTGTGCCTAAGTCTTCTTTCCCTTAACTTCTCTATTTACAGTTTTCTTATTTATGTTGGGGATTGAAAAGTTATTTTCATAACAAACTTAACACAACGATTTCAATAAAATGATCTTTCATAAAAACAAAACATGAGATGTTTCTCACATCACTTGAAGCATTACAAAGAATGTCTTTTGAATTACTTCTGAAACAATTATCTGAAGTGAGTCTCGAAAGACCTCAGTTCAGAAATCTGGAACAGACTTTAGACAACCTATAGTCATCTGAAGTATTTCAGAAACAACTTTGAAAAACATTCAATGTAATAATCTTCAGAAGATATCTTGAGAAGTATCTGTTTAAAATAATCTTAAGACTTAAAAGAAACTTTATTTTTCTTATCTTCCGCACGTTTTAATTATCTCTGATCTTAAGATTCATTTTAAACATTATTCATCTTCATGATTTAAATTAAAGATTTCCAAAAACAATCGAAAAGCTTAAAACACTATTCAACCCCCCTTCTAGTGTTTCCTGTGGTTATAACAATTGGTATCAGAGCTCACCTTCGGGTTGAGCATATAACAAATGCAGAAGGAGTAGATCCTCAAAAGATGGAAATCTCACCAAGCTGAAGCAACTCTGAAGAATGATAATGAGAAAAGAAAATCATTTTCTTAAAACTCATTATTCATACAAGGCATCTTTCGGAAGGATATAGCTGGAAAAGGAAAGTGTATCTATCTCTAGGTCACAAACGGGTAACACCTTTCCTATCTTTGTTTAAATCTAAATTTAAGCATAACTGCTTATCTACTGAATGTTTTGTTTTATTGAAATTATTATTACATAAGTGTACTTGTGTGAAAATAAATTGTTGCATAATAACTGTCTTATATATGTATGCGTATTACTTGTTTTGTGTGTAAATTATCTGCATTGCATGCGTGAATATATGTGTGATCATTAATTGCTGCATGTAATCTGTAAAATAGATGAAGAGTCGTGTATGTTAGTCATAATTGTTATTTTTAAAAAAAAATATATGAAACGGCACGATATGAATCATTACATCATTAAACGGTTTCTCTCAATCGGCACGATGCACTATTTCCCACACCGGCTCAGTACACAACCGTTACTTCATTAATGCTTGAAGCACGATCTCCTGCCCATATAAAGGATTCAATGATCAACATGCAAATTACACTCCAATCAAATCCTTTCTCTAAAAGGCCAAAGCACCTTCATCTCGGAAAGATCAACTGCTCTCTAGTACCTATGGCAAATGCTTCAGTATTATCAAGTAACTCTGCTACCTCAGTTTTTTATGAGAAAATTATCCCATGCAAGATGGTAAATCTCTCAGAATTCGAAGAGGCGGGTTACAAGATTTCTGAATACTTTAATGTTGTTGGATGGACTCCTTACTTCAACAACATTTCCTCCTCATGGCATAAGGAAAGTGTAATGGAGTTCTGGGAAAATATCAAGATCATATATGGACCAAACAGAACCGGGATTGAAACGAAAGTAATGGGAAGATCACTGTTTGTGGACACCAAACTTATTGCTAAAATCATAGGTGTTCCTGTCAGAGGGGAACAATACTTCCAAAGATGGGAATCTCTTCATGGTGGAACATTTGTTCTAGACCAACATCTTTTTGGAAGAAGAAGGATTGCTCCTTTCAGACCTTCTCAACTTCTGAGCACACCCAGAGCCCTCCTTGATGTACTAAACTGTTGCATTCTTCCTAGAGGAAGAAACAATTTAACTATAAGCATGATGGAGAGGTTTGTATTGGGACTTTTGCTGTCGAAAAAGAAAGTCAATCTCTCTTGGGTGTTGTTGTATCAGATGATGTTCAGAGATGAGATAGGCAATGAGAATCTCTATCCTCATAACACCCTAATCATGAAAATTTTATTGCACAAGGGATTTCCTATGGAAAGTCTCTTTGATCAACCGTCTCCTGATTTCTTCACTCCGGGTGCATATACTGAGTTAGACCAGACTCTTATTGAAAGAGAAGAAGCTCCTGAGAATCAAGGGGTCATTCCTTCTATCTTTGCTCCACGCATTGAAGAAGAAACTGAAGACACCCACTTAAGGTTTCACAAGAGGAAAAGGATGACATCAAGTGCAATGATTCTGAATAAGGTGAATGATAGGGTGACTCGGCTTATAAAGAGATTGAGTGCTGCAAAGAGAGAACTCCAAAAGCTTAGGGCTGAAAAAGGGAAAAGCTGATGAGAACCAATCTAATGATCAATGAAATACCTGTGTTTTTGTTTCTAAGTCTTTGATCTTTAAAATCTTAATATTCTGTTTCTAAGTCTTTGTATTTATGCTTTTATAATATTAATATTCTGTTGTGATTGATTTCCTTGTTTTCCAATTGTTTATATGTGCCTTTATTCGTGCATAGTTAGTCATATCTTCAACATAATTCCTTCTTAACTAGATAACAAATGGTATCACTAAAAGATAAAACATTTAATTAACCTACAAGCAGTATTTAAAATGTATAATCTAAGATAAATTTGATAATAGAATTAAAATTTATATATTAAGACAATTGATTACTTAAATTGAAACTATTAACCTAAGACATTTGTTTTAATGATTAACTAATTCTTTTAAAATATATCAAGTGCTACTAAAAGGTATTTTTAGTTTGTGTATGTTTCATAAAAACAGGTTTTTGAAAATAAGCTAAAAGAAGATCAACCGGAGGAAATGCCATGTATAAAAAGATGAATCAAGGCAACATCATCTAAAAGAATGTCTAAGTGTGATATCATCTCCATTGTTTGAACCTGTTCAGACAGTTCACAATGAACTTACTGAAATTGTGGGTCAGAAATGTTAAGACGATTGATACACAAAGCACTGAGCCTACCTCTACGCTTGAAAAGATAATTTTGACTTAGTAACATCTCTACTTTCTGAACCTGTTCAGAAGGCTCTCGGTGAACCTCCTGAAATTGTGGGTCAGGAATGTTAAAGTAATGGAAACTCAAGTCATTAAAGTCTATTTCAATCCTTGAGGGACAGGTTAAGATGATTGTTCAAAGATTCTCTGAAGCACAAAAAGACAAAAGACTAAAAGGAGGATTTGCAGACATCAAGCGACCTCAGAAGAAGAAAAGTCTTCAAAGAAAGGTGCAATGTCAGAAAAGCTTTCTTCCATCTAGAGAATAATGAGGAAATCTAATGGTAACATCACTTCACCTTAAAACTTAAATATCCGTGAAAAATTGTTCTCTAGTAAAAGATTTTTAATCAACAAATAAAATTTTAATTAATAATTAAAAACATAAAAGACTCAACATATTAAAAGCTTCTCAGATAATAATAATCATAAAATCCTTTGCTCTGATACCATAAAAATCTATTTTCAAAAATTCTCTTCTTAAATGTTTTCTCACATATTCTATTCTATTTTTCTTTCTTTTCTGTTTCTAAAAAAAAGGTGTTTCAAAAAAGTAATATCTTCTAATACGTTTTTATGTCTCTTCTTAATTGTTTTTTCAAAAAACATTTTCCAAAACTTACTTTATCCATGCTAATGACTCAGTTTCCTATAGGGCTTCATCTATGACCAATCAATGATGCACGTTTCGATACTGTCATCATGAAAAGCTATCTGAGCCCATATACATCGCGTGAACAACAATCCAATGGATTCATTTTCCTTACTTCTCTATTTTACCCTTGCTTCAAAGTCCTATAAATTCACAAGAGCCCATCACACAAACTCACATCTTCAAAGCTCCTCTATAGCTTTGTCTAAGGTTCTGAGTAAGTGGCTCCCAGAAGGATGATGAAGAAGCAAAGGAAAACAGAAGAAGGACCTCTGGAACATGTTGAGGCAAAGATCAAGTCATCTTGGATGATGTATGGAATGAAGAGTAAGGGAAAGGGGTCATCTGAAAACTCGTTTCTCTATACTTGGACCATGGTGATCTTGCTGCATCACAGGTGGACTGGAAGATCACTGGGAGATCCCAGAATAGTCAATCTTATTAAAAGAACTACTGACAAAGTGGTTCTTGGAAGTAAGGTGGTGGCTAATGATCGAGACACAGTCTCACATGATGCAACTCCATCGTCCCAGCGGCTAGAAGGAAAATGCGTGCAGCAAGGCACGGTTGGGATGAAGTCTGGGGCTCTGAGGCAACTCCTGAAGCTTTTGCAGCAGAAGGAGTGGTGATAGATTTAAAAGAGATGAAGTCTATAAGGCTATGCCTCAGGCCTTCGAAGGAATCTCCGGCGTTAACAATGAAGAGTGCATTCTATTTTTGGAATGTAACTTGTTTTTCTTTTAAAGATTTCTTTATCAAATGTTTTGAAAATTTAAACTTGTATATTTCTGTTTCAGTTTATCAAAAAGTGTTTCATTCATTAACAGTTGGTATTTATTTCTTAATCTTTGGTATCTGAATAATAATAATAACAATTTGAGTAATAACGTCCCTGCAAAATTAGAACAACTGATTCAGACAATGTCTAAAAACCTTAATGTAAGATAAAAAGGGGAGAAATATAATCAGTAAAGAAATACGGCTAAAAATAATTGATAAAAGTAAATAAACATAAAATAAGAAGATACATATGAAACTCAACAATATGAAACCATGAACCTTTTTAATTAATGACAAAAGGGGGAGAAATATAAAACTCACAAAATGATGTTAATATTGTATGTACTGAAAGAATATAAAAGGGGAGAAATGGGGGAGAAATATAAAAATAAGGGAAAAATATATAAATAATAAAATGATGTATGTCAGAAAATAACAATTGGTATATGTAATAACAGTGTAATTATATAACAATCGGTATCTGTGATAAGTTAACAATATGTGGTAATATTCGTTTTCAATGAATAACAAACAATAATAATTGGTATCTAAAAAGATTAACATCTGATTAATAATTGGTATCTAAAAGATTAACATCCAGTTTCTAAGAAGTACTAACATTTGGAATCTAAAGATTAACATCTAGTTGCTAAAGGATAAGTCAACAAAATGTATCTAATCTTGTTAGTAGTTAGAATAATAACAATTGGCAACATTTAACAAACTAAAGAATAAATGTTCTTCTCAGGGGAAGTATTATAGATAGGGGAGCCTTCTATATACTTAACCATCTTTCCTTAAAACATTTTGTAAGTTATGCATATCTTATTTGTCATCATTAAAAAGGGGGAGATTGTGAAGTCTATTAATCAGTTTGAGCATTCAAACTTGACTCAAAGACTTAATATCCTTTAGTTTTAATGATTAACAAATAAGAGTATAATAAGAACAAATAAGATTATATAAACAGATTCTACTGAGAAAGGTATTGGTTTATTGATTGTGTTTCAGGTTGAAATATTCATTAGAAGAAGAAGAAGATTTGATGAACAGAATTAGAATCAGAAGATAAGGATCAGAAGAACAAATGCAGGATTTAATATAGATGGTTGTCTGAAGTAAAGCAACTTGTCTGAAGTACAGAAGCTGTCTGAAGTAAGCAACTCGTCTGAAGCATAGAAGCTGTCTGAACAATGCAAGTCGTCTGAAGTGCTGAAGTCGTCTGAAGTGCTGAAGTCATCTGAAGTGCTGAAGCCGTCTGAAGTGCGCAAGCCATCTGAAGACGTGAAGACCATCTGAAGTCGTGAAGACCATCTGAAGACGTGAAGACCGTATGAAGACGTGAAGACTATCTGAAGAAGCCTATAAACAGAATCAAGAATTTATCTCTTGAAGACGTTGCTAAAGTGTAAAGCACACTCTACCAAAATGGAGTACACTTATATCAGTATAAAAGCTAAACATGCTTTTATGCCTCAATCAAAGTCTTCCACAAATGAGGAAACTCTGCAATGACTTTCTCTAATGACTGCTGCACCTGCAACAAAAGGCATTTCAGTATAAAAGCTAAACATACTTTTATACCTCGACCAAAGTCTTTCACAAATAAGAAAACTCGGCAAAGACTTTCGGCAACGCATGCTGCACCTGCAACATAAGGGATCTGCGTGCGCAGACCTGCACCTGCGACTGCTGCCATACAGAGGTGATCAAAAGACTAAGAAAAAGCAACCAGAAAGATGTTTGAATAAAATATGTTAAATTCAACATCTTTATTCATCTACATCTCAGAAGAAGAAGAAATTAGTGCAGAGGTCAAAACTATGATTCAACGGCTATAATATCATATATCTTTATTCAAAAGAAGAAACTGCAACATCAGCTATTCGACAAGACACCTCACTCAAAGAAGAAAGAGGAAATGGTGTCAGGAAGCAAACTGAAAAGGAGCATATACAAAATAAGCAAAAGGACAAATCCAACGGATATCTTCTCATATACCCTCCTAAGAAAAGCAGAGAAAATCAGAAGTCAACTGAAGAACGCAGAAGAAATCACAAGACAACTGAAGAAAAGCAAAAGGATATCAAGAGAGAGAACATGCAAAATAATCTCTCTAAAGAGCTCATCTACAGAAGTGTCAGAACAGGACTATATGAACACATATTTGCTTAAGAAGAAGCAACCGTTTGAGACCCTATTACACAACGGCTATATGAGCCACATTATCAATTATCTCAACGGTATTATGAATCATCTTCAAACGGCTATATTCCAACAGAACATATAAATAGCCTCAAGGAAGAATTTGAAGATGTTGAACTCATTCACTTGGTTGAATCAGTTGATCAAGATGTATCAGAAAAACCTTATTGGTTGTTGACCATGCTTACTTGAATCAACCATGCTGCCGACCTATTGGTCAGTCAGACAATTGTTGATCAACAGAATCAAACTAGTTAATCAGGCTGAATGCCTTATGGTTAACAAGAGTTGACTTGAGCTTAAGTGGATCATGAAGATGTCAACGAAGTTTGATCAGAGAGTTGGTTCTCAATCAGGCTACTGACTAGCTGGTTAGTTAGTTAGGTTGTTCAGTTGCTCTGTTTGATCAAGTGAGTTGATTGTTCGAAAGGCAATCATGCTGAACAAATGACTATCAAACTGGGTACGGTTTGAAGCTTTGATATACCTTGGTGTTCCTATGATATGGGTGAGAATGTAGCCCATGGAAACTAATGGTTTGAGAACAAGGCTGGAGCATCATTTCACATCTTAGTTAGCCTACTCTCAGAGGATGCATTCCTCATAGAAAGACAAGGATTGTACTTAATTCAAACACTTGTATCATCGTCTATCCTTGTACTTAGTTTGTAATGTCTGTATCCTGAGTGTGTACTCAGTAATCTCTATGTACAAGTAGAATCTAAGTTTAGAGGTTCTGGCGAACATCTAACTTGGATTGAGTAGTGAAACTACTCAACACTTTATGTGTCTGAGAGCCTGGAGAGGCTTGGTGGAAGAAAGAATACTTGTGTCTGGAGAGACTGTACTCGTGGTGTCTGGAGAGACTATACTCGTGGTGTCTGGAGAGACTGTACTCGTGATGTCTGGAGAGACTGATGTCTGGAGAGACTGTACTCGTGGTGTCTGGAGAGAGTGTACTCGTGATGTCTGGAGAGACTGTACTCGTGATGTCTGGAGAGACTGTACTCGTTGTGTCTGGAGAGACTGTACTCATTGAGTTGCCTGGAGAGGCAGTTGATAAGCAAAGAATACTCATTGAGTTGCCTGGAGAGGCAGTTGAAAATAAAGGAATACTCATTGTTTAGCTTGAAGAGTCTGTGGTAAAATAATACTTGTATCTGAGTTCAGATAGTGGAAAATCCAGTGGTTGTTTGCCTCTGGGACTGGATGTAGCTCAAGGATTTGTGGGTGAACCAGGATAAACTTTGTGCCTAAGTCTTCTTTCCATTAACTTCTCTATTTACAGTTTTCTTATTTATGTTGGGGATTGAAAAGTTATTTTCATAACAAACTTAACACAACGATTTCAATAAAATGATCTTTCATAAGAACAAAACATGAGATGTTTCTCACATCACTTGAAGCATTACAAAGAATGTCTTTTGAATTACTTCTGAAACAATTATCTGAAGTGAGTCTCGAAAGACCTCAGTTCAGAAATCTGGAACAGACTTCAGACAACCTATAGTCATCTGAAGTATTTCAGAAACAACTTTGAAAAACATTCAATGTAATAATCTTCAGAAGATATCTTGAGAAGTATTTGTTTAAATAATCTTAAGACTTAAAAGAAACTTTATTTTTCTTATCTTCCGCACATTTTAATTATCTCTGATCTTAAGATTCATTTTAAACATTATTCATCTTCATGATTTAAATTAAAGATTTCCAAAAACAATCGAAAAGCTTAAAACACTATTCAACCCCCCTTCTAGTGTTTCCTGTGGTTCTAACAGTTGCAGGTTCAACTATAGTGGAAACTGCTACCTTCTTTAGAGGACGCTTTCAAATGTCTGATAGGGATCTCCATTCAGAGTGGATGGTGGCATCTCCTTTTGTTCGCCCTGAATTTTATATCAGAGTGAAGGACCCTTTGCAGTATCACCTACCTACTGGTTTTCAGTACTTCAGATTCACCTGCAAGCATATCTCTCTCGTTTTCTATGAAGAGAATATTGAAGCCGAAGTCAGTGATTTAGTTGAAGAGAATGAGGAACTTCGTCTGCAGAACCAACTGCTTATGCAGAAAACATATCAGATTTTAGAGACTCAAGCTCAGATTCAAGCTAGCCAACATCATCTTCGAGAGGCTGTAGTAGCTGAACTGGAAAGGCAGAGACTGGCTATGCAAGAATTGCTTGAGAGAGCTCTGGGAAGCTTAAGACCTAGTTCATGATGATGCCTAGAATAATTCAGATTGTGTTTCACTATTACATACGTGTTTCCGACTTTAATCCATAAAGTTTTAATAGTTATCATTCTATGTGCTCTCTTTGCTGAAAATCAATCTTAACTGCTATCTGTATGTTGCTTACCCTTTTTTTTATGCCAAAAGGGGGAGCAGTAATATGATGCGATTGGTAGTTATGCAGTATGCAGTATTTACTATGGTACTACTAACAAAATCTGAAAGCAATGCAACAAGTACTTTAGAAGGAGAACATTTCAGAAGGAATATGATCATCTCAGATGCAATATCTGTATAAGGGGGAGAATTTTCTCATCTAAAACTCTTTTTCAGATTTTATCACATTTTATATTTGTCATCATCAAAAAGGGGGAGATTGTTGAGTCTCAAAGGATTAAATATATGAAATTAAAAATATTTTGAGTTTCACTCTCTTAAGTTTTAATGAACAACAAATATAAAATATAAAAAGCATTTATATGATACTATGCTCTCACGGGATGTTGCACTGTTTCAGATCATATTGTCTGTGTAAAGGATCATCTGAAAGATTAACTTCATCTGAAGAGTATTTTATCATCTAAAGAGTGTTTATCATCTGAAGACTTGAAGATCATCAGAAGCACTCCTTGCATCTGAAGGCTGAAGGTATCAAGTTTAAGGTTTGACCAGTGAAGACGTTACTATGTAAGAAGAACGTTCATCCCAATGGTCTAATCCTTTTTCAGCATAAGAATCAGAGATGCTTTCTCTCCTCGTTCAAATGTTTAGCATCTTTAAGGAAAGTCTGCAAAGCTGTTGTACCTGCTCAAAAGCATTATGTGCGTAGACCTGCTGCACCTAAGACTGCTCAGAACGTGTTGGACAAAGTGTGTCTAAACGTCTCCTGAAGCATTTAATGCTATTTGACAACGGGAAACATTTTCTCGAAGACTATAAATATGCCCATGCAGATTGAAGCAAACGAGATAGAAGCAAAGTTATCAAAGAAATCTTACTCTGCGTAAACGCTGCAAAAATACTCTGATATTTTTTATACATTGGCTTACTTGCTTATCCTGAGTAAATCTCAGTTATCTGTACACTTCTGATAAGTTCAATCTATCATCTGAAGATAGTTGATTGAACTTTACATGTTTCTATCTTAAAATAGTTTGGGTTACAAGCTTGGAGAGGCTTATTGTCTGAAAGAATACTTGGGCTACACTTGGATAAGTGTCTGAGAGCCTGAAGAGGCTTGGTGGAAGAAACAATACTTGTTGTAGAGCCTGAAGAGGCTTGACAGAAAAGAATACTCGTTATAGAGCCTGAAGAGGCTTGACAGAAAAGAACACTTGGTGTAGAGCCTGAAGAGGCTTGACAGAAAAGAATACTTGGTGTAGAGCCTGAAGAGGCTTGATAGAAAAGAATACTTGTAATCTTGCAAGATTAGTGGAAATCCAGTGGTGGTTTGCCCTGGGACTGGACGTAGCTCACAAGTGGTAGTGAGTGAACCAGGATAAATTCTTGGCTGAGCTTCCTTTCCCTTAAACTCTTTCTATTCGGTTTTCAAACTAACAAAGGGGTTTAGAAAAGTTTTCAAGAGCGAAAATCTTAACATCAGACAAAACTTTTTATCAAAACTGTCTTTGTGTCTGAACCAAGGTTCAGAAGGTAGTAACTAACTACAGACGATCTTTATCATCTTAAGTTTTTACAGAAACGTTTTTTTAATTAATAAAACAAAAAGGTTTTCATTGAAACACTATTCAACTCCCCTTCTAGTGTTTCCCTGTTTTACTTACATATTCCTTCTTGCTGGTTGTATCCTTGTGCTACTGGTCTTGCTTTGTTCCTCATAACCTTGCATTTTTCATTGAGTTTGTTGCGAAAGACCCATCTGGTTCCTATTATATATTGATGAGATGGTGGAGGAACCAAATCCCAGACTTTGCTCTTGTCAAATTGGTTGAGCTCTTCCTTCATGGCCTTGATCCATGAGACATCATTGAGAGCTTCATGTATATCTTTTCGTTCTATTTTAGACAAGAGAGCCATCATGTTTTCATTATTTCTGAAAGATGATCTTGTTCTCACTCTGTCTGAAGTCTCTCCTATGATCTGATTTCTTGGATGAGATCTTACCAATCTCCAGCTTTTGGGCAGCTCAGATGCATGCTCATTTTGAATCTCAGGTGCTCCCTGTCTTGTTCTCTCAGTCTCTATTTGTTCTTCAAGCATGTCTTCAGCTTGAAAGTTGTTATCCATCTCAGGTTGGAGACTTCTGTGAGACCCTATCTGAGCTGACTTCCAGGTCTAAGTCTGAACTTCTCTTCTTGGTTCAGATTGAGGAGTTCTCATGTGCTTCTGTTCTGGTGAGGATCTTTCCTCAGCTTCTTGAGTTGAGATCCTCAGGTCTCCCATCATTTCCTTAATTTCTTCATCTACTTTCTTCTGTGGATTGCCCTGCATCTCATTAAAGACTACATGCATAGATTCTTCAGTAGTTTTTGTTCTTAAATTATATACTCTATAAGCTTTAGAGGAAAGAGAATACCCAAGGAAAATTCCCTTGTCAGACTTTGTGTCAAATTTTCCCAACTGATCCTTTGTGTTTAGGATGTAACAATCACATCCAAACACATGAAAGTAAGAGATTGAGGGTTTTTTTCCTTTCCATAATTCATATGGAGTCTTATTCAAGATCTTTCTTATGGTAACCCTGTTTATCATATAGCAAGAAGTGTTTACAGCTTATGCCCAAAAGTATTTTTCAATACCAGAGTCACATAATAAAGTTCTTGCCATCTCTTGAAGAGTCCTGTCCTTTCTTTCAACCTCACCATTCTGTTGGGGTGTTCTTGGACATGAGAAGTTATGAGTCATGCCATTTTTGTCAAAGAAGTTCTTGAACTTGGCATTCTCAAATTCTCCTCCATGGTCACTTCTCACAGAACCAATTCCATATCCTTTCTCAGATTGAATCTTTTTACAGAATATTTTGAAAGTTTCATAAGATTCTTCTTTCTGAGATAGGAACAGAACCCAGGTGAATCTTGAATAATCATCCACAATTACAAAACCATATTTTTTACCACTGAGACTAGCAGACTTAGTTGGTCCAAATAAATCAACGTGGAGGATCTCAAGAGGTCTAGTGGTGCTGACATGAGACTTAGGTTTGAAACTTGATTTGTTGTGCTTGTATTTTATGCAAGACTCACATCTCATGTCTTTGTCAAATTTTACTTTCGGTAAACCTCTGAAAAGAGACTAATTCGCAAGTTGATTCATAGTTCTCATGTTAATATGTCCCACTCTCTTGTGCCATAGCCACTTCTCATGGTCATGAGACACAAGACAGGTGAGATTAGATAGGCTCTCAAGTGAGACTGAGTATAGGTTTTCAATGTTATAAAACTTGTACCGGTGATCGACTCGGTCATAATACTGGGTTAATGGGTTAATGGTCGAACCGGCGACTCACTGGTTGAACCGGTTAGACCGGTGATAATTAAATATTATATAAAAGATTTATATGTTATATTAAAATAAGTAAATTTTTATAAGTATATATATATTATTGAAAGTGATGATGGTGCTGCAGCATTGGACAATGAGTTCAATTTCTATGATTGAGGCTGCAAACATTTTCTTAACTTCTACACAAGTATATATAAAATTGGGCGCTATATATACTAAACGAGCATGTGGCATAGTGGTACCTGCAGCGGATTGTAATCCTGGAGGCGCGAGTTCAAGCCTCAGTTGTGCCACTTTTGCTATTTTTACCACATAATTATAATGAAGCCAAAACCAGTTGACTCGGAATCGGACCGGGTCACACCGGTTCTTACGGGTTATTACCGGTTTAGTCCGGTTTGTATGCATTCCCGATCCATCACTCAACCGGACCGGTCATGGGCCCGTTTTCTAGTCTAACCGGTTGAACCGGTCGGGCCGGTCTGGTTTTAATAACACTGAGGTTTTTATTTCTTTCTCCAGAGAAAATAATTTTTCCAGTCTTTGAGTATATGATCTCATAGAAAGTAGGTTGAAAATTAACATGGTAACCATTGTCACACAACTGACTGATGCTTAGCAAGTTATATTTCAGACCCTCAACAAAATACACATTTTCAATCTGGGCTGAGTTTGTCTTACCAATCTTACCTATGCCCATGATCTGGGCTTTGCTGTTGTCTCCAAATGAGACAACCCCTGAAACTTTCTCTTCAAGTGACAGGAACTTGCTTTTGTCCCCTGTCATGTGCCTTGAACACCCACTGTCCAGCACCCATATCTTTCTTGACTTTGCTGCTGCCAGACACATCTGTTACATAAAGAGATTTGTTTTTAGGTACCCATTTGTATTTGGGTCCTGTGGGGTTAGTTGTCTTTCCCTTTGTTGCTACATGTCTCATGTAGCAATCTGAAGTCTTATGGCCAAGCTTACTACAACATGAGCATCTCTCCTTTTTCTTTTTTCTTACTGAAACAAAGAAATCCTTATACCAGACTTCACTTGAAGACTTTTCATAGCCCAATATAGCTTTGTCAAAAATTCCTTTTTGAGATCCAATTAATCTCCCAAGGTTTTTAGTTCCTTTTACAAATTTTGCTAGATCATCTATGAGAATTCTATTTTGATTTTTAAGTTTCTTATTTTCTTCAAGGAGGTTTCTTGATTCCAGCTCAGCATGAGCTTGAGTCTGTGCCTTGATGTGCTCAGACAGTCTCGTGAGACAGCATGAGACTGTTGTTTTTATGATTCAAATTTTTATTTTCTTGTTCAAGAAACTTGACCTTCTCAAGAGCTGAGCTTAGCTCAGATTTTATCAAAGTGCTCTTGGAAGCAAGAAGATTTGAATCATATAAAAGGTTTTCAAAGGCAGACTTAAGTTCATTGAAAGAGAGATTTGAGTCAGATTCATATACCTCCTCATCTGAAGAATCTCCATCAGCCATTAAGCATAGGTTTGCTGATTCATCATCTTGACTCTCATCTTCTTCAGTGTCATCCCATGTGGCCATCATTGCCTTCTTCTTTGGGTTTTTCTTTGTCTCATTTCTGAGTTGAGGACACTCAGACTTGATGTTGCCAGGTTTTTTGCACTCATAACAGATGGTTTGTCCTTTCTTTTCATTTTTGATTTCTCCTCTTCTGGAAGGAAACCCTCGTCTTCCACTTCCTCTTGCTCTCCACATGCGTCTGATCTTTCTTGAGATGAAGGCTATCTCATCATCCATCTCAGCTTCATCATCATCTTCATCATCTTTTTCATTTTCTATATCATGAGATGAGTTGAGAGATGTCAGCTGAGAGGAGCTTGCCTTTTTACCCTTTGAATTGCTTGCCGAGGCCTTCAAAGCAATTGTCTTTGGACGCCTGATGATATCTTCTTCCATCAGCTCCTGCTCATGGACTTTGAGAGATCCAAGGAGCTCATATAATCTAAGGGTGTTGAGATCCTTGGCTTCCTGGATTGCAGTGACCTTAGGCCTCTAAGGCTTGGGCAGACTTCTTAAGATTTTCCTCACCATATCTTGATTTGAGTAGGTCCTTCCCAAGGATTTGAGGTCATTGGTAATGACTATGAACTGTCTTACCATGTCTTCAATGCCTTCATCTTCATTCATCTTGAAGAGCTCATACTATCTGACCAGTATGTTGATTTTGGCTTCCTTAACTTGGTTTGTACCTTCGTGTTCTACCTCAAGTGCATCCCATATCTCCTTTGCTGACGCACAACCAGCTACCTTATCATACTCACTACGGCTTAGTGCACAGGTGAGTAGGTATTTGGCTCTTGAGTTGAGAATGTATCTTGCCTTCTTAGCATCTGTCCATGATTCCCTAGGCCTTGCTGCTCTCAGACCTAGTTCATCTGTGATGTAGGGTACACAAGGACCCAACTCAATGACTTCCCATAGGTCAGCATGTTGAGATTCAATAAACAATCTCATTCTGTCCTTCCAGTAATAGTAATCTGTTCCATCAAAGGCAGGAGGCCTGTTGGTGGATGCTCCTTCAGGGATGAACAAGCTTGTGCTTGGTCCAACCATGGATCTTTTCCTCTTCACACGTAGGTGTGCTCAACCCCAAAAAGGTCGAGCTTTGATACCAACTGAAGTTGGATGAATGTCTCTAGCAGGGGGTTGAATAGAGACTTTGAAATTCTGTTTCTGAAAACACACACTTAAATTCAAGCTGAGACGTGATCTCAAGTTTGATAACTTGGAGTCTCAAATAAGTTAGATGAGATGTAATCTCAACTTTTAATTAACAGTAATTCTGTAACCAAGTAGAGATGATTATTTAGTTGTTAAAACTTGGTTTCCTTTGAATAGATTTAATTTATTTTAGCATACAAATTTGAGACGTAAGATGTGCAATATAGATAAAGAGATAGGGAGAGAGATGCACACAGATCTTATCCTGGTTCACCCACACCTTGGGCTACGTCCAGTCCCCACAACTTGTGAGATTTCCACTATTGAAAACCCTGTCAATTACAATTATTCTTACAGCCTCTTCAGGACGTCTCTCAAACCAAGCATAGGCACCCTTACCTTGGCTGAGTTACAAGTATTCTTACAGCCTCTTCAGGACGCTCACACTCACACTGAGACTAGGCTTCTTCCTATCCCAGTTGACACTGGTTACTAAGGTTTGAATGATTTTTAGAAATCTAGCTTACAACATATAGTGTCTGAATAGACAATGAGTATAGCTAGGTGAGTCTTCTCCTTTACAAGAATACAGAGTTAAGACCTTAAAGGAGAATGAGTGAGACTACTGATTGATCTCAAGTTGAGATGGGATCTGATGATGAAATAGACTTGAGATGTAAGATGAGATGCAGAAAATGTTAAATAGGTAGCACAGTCTCTCACTTCTTCACTGTTGGCTTCCAACATTTAATTCAAATGGAAACTAGCCGTTTATGCCCGTTAAGAGCCATTGGAAAGAGAAAGAAGATCCTTTTGTCAAGAGGTACACTGTCTTCTGTGTACTGTTACTGTGTCAGTGTACAGTGTCTTTTTCTTTGAATCTTGTTGATCCTTGTGTCTTGTGATCTCAAGCTGAGTCTGAGTCTCAATCTTTGGCAGCTTCTCATCTGAGTCTAAATCTTGGTCTTAGTCTTTTAGCTCTCATCTGACTTTTGATCCATCTCATCAAGCTTGTATATAAGTCTCTTGTCTCAAGCTGAGTCTTAGTCTGAGTCTGAATCTAAACATGAGTTAGCATCTGTGCTTGAGTCTGCGTCTGATCTTGAGCCAGCGTCTCAACCTAACTTTGAATCTCTTCTTTTCTCAACACTTTTGATTTAAGTCTTTTGTCTTGGCAGATCTTGATTATGACTTTTATGCTTCATGTCCTCAAAGATGGTCTTTGAGCTTCCTTTTCTGATCATTTACTGCAAATTTAAAGTTTAGAAATTCTGCCACAATCTTGAGCACACAGTTAGTAAATAACAAGATGCATCGCAGTCTTTCTTTTGTGATCATCTTAACTTAATGATTTGACTACATTAAAAACCTTAGGAGTGAGTTTTCCTTAACATTGATCTTGTTCTTACTCCTTCTGAAGTATCACCAATGATTTGCTCTCGAGGATGATGAGTCCTATATCTCCACTCATGTATGTGAGGAAATACATACTCATTATGAGACTCAACATTAACTCTGTGAAGAGGATCAGTTTCAGCAGGTTGACTAGGGAGTTGTTCAACAAGTACTTCAGAGGGTCATTCAGCAGGTACTTCATTTTTTACCTCTGGAGTCTCTAAAGTAGTATTCAGCTCTTTTCCTGCAAAATCATCTTCTAGATCTGATAGTTCCCTATCAGTCTCTTTAGCGTCATTAAATCTAACATGAATAGATTCTTCTACTGTCAAGGTTCTAGAGTTATAAACTCTATAAGCCTTGGATGTTTCTGAATAACCAATGAAGAATCCTTTATCAGATTTAGAATCAAATTTACGCAGATCATCTTTGGTGTTAAGTATGAAACACTCACAGCCAAAGATGTGAAAGTAAGAAATGTTGGGTTTTCTTCCTCTCCACAATTCATAAGGAGTTCTTTTGAGAATTGGTCTTACCAAAATTCTATTTTGAATGTAGCATGCTATGTGAACAGCCTCTGCCCAAAATGACCTTGGTAGATTGCTTGAAATGAGCGTGGTTCTACCCATCTTCTGCAAGCTTCTGTTCTTTCTCTCAACAACCCCATTTTGTTGAGGTGTTCTAGCCACAGAGAAATTGTGTGAGATCCCATTCTCATCACAGAACATGCTGAAGCTTGAGTTTTCAAACTCACCACCATGGTCACTTCTGATTGCAGATATGCAAAATCCTTTTTCATTTTGAATCCTCTTAAAGAATTTTGTGAAATTCTCAAAAGTCTCATCCTTGCTTTTGAGGAATATAACCCATGTAAATCTAGAGTAGTCATCAACAATGACTAAGCCATACTTCTTACCAGCCAAGCTTTCAGTTCTTGTAGGACCAAACAAAAAAATGTGAAGCAGTTCTAAAGGTCTTGAGGTAGACACAACATTTTTACTCTTGAAAGAGCTTCTTGTTTGTTTACCTTTGAGACAATTTTCACATAAAATGTCAGATTTGAAAGAGAGCTTGGGAAGTCCTTTTACAAGGTTGTGTTTTGTTAGCTTTGAGATTAATCTCAAGCTGGCATGCCCAAATTTCTGTACCAAATCTGTTTTTCATCTTTAACAGAAAGAAGACAAGTCACATTTTGATATGCAAGTTCCTCAAGATCTATTTTATACACATTACTGTGTCTCTTGGCAGTAAAAATGACTTGGTCAGAAGCATCTTTGACTACACATCCATCCTTAGTGAAGGATACAACATAACCACTGTCACACAATTGACTTATGCTTAGCAGGTTGTGTTGAAGACCTTCAACAAGAAGAACAATTTGAATAACAGAGAGAGGGGATATACCTACTGAACCAATGCCAGGATTCTTCCTCTCTGGGTCCCTCCAAAGGTGACCACCCCTCCATCCTTAGGTCTAACGTTTTGGAACAAAGACCTTTCTCCTGTCATGTGTCGTGAGCAACCACTGTCCAGGTACCATTTGTGGTATCTCCTTTGTCCTATTAAACACATCTGCAACATGAATAATCAGAGACTTAGGTACCCACATCCTTTTGGGTCCTTTTTTGTTAGCAGTAGGTTTACCCTTTTTCTTGTGTTTGCACTTTGACACACTGTGTCCAGGCTTCCCACAATGAGAGCATCCCCTACCTTTCTTTGCTTTTTCAGCATGTTTAAAATTTGAATCATGTGATGATTCATCGTCTGAATATCCCAGACCACTTTTGTTTTTGGAGTTCTTTTGAACACCCAACAATCTGTTGAGGTTCTTAGTTCCATTAACAAAGTTGGCAAGGTCCTTAGTTAGTTCAGCAACTTGTTTTCTAAGAATCTCATTTTCTTTAATCAAACCTTCTGGACTACTAGCCTCAGAGTTCTTCAAGAGTCTTTCCTTAAGTAAAAGATTTTCAGTCTCAATAGCTTCATTTTTAGTTGCAACTTCAGTATATGCTCAGGACAAATCTTTATACTCTTGGAAAAACTCTTTAGAACTTTCCAGCAAATCATCATACATGTCTTGCAAAGTTTGAGGGATTACCTCTGATTCAGAGTTGTCTGATGAAGGAAGGTTTGCCATCAAACAGAGATTGGCTTCTTCAGCAGACTCATCTTCCTCTTCTGAGGTTGAATCATCTAAGTCCTCCCGGGTTTCCATCAAACCCTTTTTCTTTTTAAAGAACTTCTTCTTCTTAAAAGAGGGTTTCTTCAGTTTGGGACAATCAGCCTTCATGTGCCCTGGCTATTTGCACTCATAACAAATTATCTTGTCAGTAGAAAAAGATTCTTTACCTGACTTACCCATTTTTGTTTCAAAGGATGAGCTCTTTCTGAACTTTCCTTTTTTCTGAAGCATCCTCCTGATCTTCCTACTCAAAAGAGCCAGATCATCATCATCATCAGAGCTGCCTTCAGAGTCCTCACTACCTTCTGAAGTTTCCTCAGCTTTCATGGCTTTATATGGCCCATGCTTCAGCAGTTTGGACTTGGCATTCAGAGCCAGTGACTTATTCTTTGGAGCATCTTCACCAAGCTCTAACTCATGGACTTTTAGGGATCCCAAGAGTTCCTCCATTCTTAAAGTATTGAGGTCTTTTGCCTCTTGAATGGCAGTAACTTTGGGCCTCTAAGCCTTTGGTAAACTCCTAAGAATCTTGCGATTGTTATCACCAGAATCAAAGGTTCTGCCTAAAGACTTGAGTCCATTAGTTATGGTTTGAAACCTCCCAAACATTTGATCAATGGTTTCAAACTCTTGCATCTTGAACATCACATATTGTTGAACAAGCATGCTAATCTTGGATTGTTTGACATTATCAGTCCCTTCATGGGCTAATGCCAAAGTATCCCAGATCTCCTTGGCTGAAGAGCATCCATCCACCTTCTCATATTCAGATTTACTCAAGGAGAAAACTAAATAGAGTTTTGCCTTTGCATTAAGTTGTACATGTGCCTTCTGTTCACCAGTCCATTCTGCTTTAGGTATAGGCACACCACCATGTGTAGGAGTGTAATCACCATCAGTGACTACATCCTAGAGATGTATGTTGCTGCTTTCAATAAACAGCTTCATACGATCTCTCTAATAATGGTAATCAGTACCATTAAAAGCTGGGGGCCTTAAGACGGAGGCTCCTTCTGCAATATAGTGAGGGTTGCTTGTTGAGGTTTCCATCTGGATCTTCTTCCTCAACACTTGTTAGATGTTCAACCCGAGGTTGAGCTCTGATACCAACTGTAGAAACCACAGGAAACACTAGAAGGGGGTTGAATAGTGTTTTATAATTTCAAACTGATTTTAGGAAAACCTTTCACAAGCAAAACTTTTCACAAAGGAATATATGTAACTTGCTGAAACTGGGAATAAGGTACTTGCTCAAGTTGCTTCAACAGGTCCAATAAAACAGTTATGAAAACTTGTTTTTAAATACGTTTGGATTTGTTTTCAGTTCCAACTTATAAAACAGTTTACTCAGAACCCTCCAGGTTAGTTTAAATCAAATGTAAAGAGATAAAGGTAAGAGAAAACTTAGCCACAGATTTATACTGGTTCACCCACTTCCACTGTGAGCTACGTCCAGTCCCAAAGCCAACTAGCAATGGATTTTCACTATTTGCATAGATACAAGTATTCTTTTACAGACAAGCCTCTTCAGGCTCTATACGACAAGTATTCTTTTACAGTCAAGCCTCTTCAAGCTCTAAACCAAGTATTCTTTAAACAACAAGCCTCTCTAGGCTCAAACAGAAACTGTGTATGAAAAGAGATTACTTAAGCTTTGAAACTACATAAGTTTAAACCCTAAACAGAGTAAGATGTACAGATAACTGAGTATAACTCAGGATATAGAAAATGGTGTACAGATGAAATAGGATGAAAATATTTCTCTAAGAGTTTTAGCAGCACTTCAGCAGGTTGGTTCGTTTTCTATATCTTCTCTTCTGCATGGAGACTGGTATTTATAGGGCTGGAAATAAAATCCGTTGAACTCCATTTGATTCCCGTTGAGAAATAGCATTAAATTCAAATGCTCCCGTTGAGACACATAGTTTGATAGCTTGTGCACAGGTCAAGGTAGACTTACAGCTCTGACTTGGTTTTTTTGAGCACTTTTGTACTTCTGTAGCAGTCACTTCCACTTTAAGGTAAAACATTTGAAATTGTTCCAAAAAGCTTTCTGCATATTTAGTTAAGAGAAGTATATTGCAGACAACATCTTAGAGGTATTCTAAAAGGCTTGAGTCTAAAACTTTCTTCAATGAAGATTTTGAGACCAGAGTCAGCCACGTTAGATAAATTTAGAAGGTCTCTATCCTTCAGAGAGTCCTCTATTTCAGCAAGATGTTATACTTCAAACAGTTCATCTCTTCAGAGAGTAGGTTGCTTTAGAAGGTTCAGTTTCTTAAGAGAGTTGCTGAAACATAGAGAACACCTTAAGCAGGATCTATTCTTTTCAACAGGATAGTTTAACCAAATTTGTTACTCATTAAAACTTAAGATTGTAAGACTTAAACATTATTAATCACTTAATAATATTTTGAGACTCAACGGGTTTTCCTCTAATTATTGAGGCTATAACATCTTCTAACTCCATTGTTTAACTATAAAAAGAAGCATGCTTCTAATGTTTTTGGTTAAGGATCCAAAGCACTTTTTATGATACAATTTATCAGGTTATTGGGATTGATAAAAATGCAAGTCAGCAGGAAATTCAGAAGGCTTTCCACAAGTATGTCTACTTTGTATTCTTGTTGCTTGTTAAATCATATAAATCCAGTCATCTCTGATAACTTGGTGTACATTTTGTTTTTCAGGCTCTCTCTCCAGTATCACTCTGACAAGAACAAAGGCATGGTGTGGTTCTTGAAGTACTGAATAAAAGAGTGTTTGGTTTCTTTTATGCACAATGATGTATTGAAATTTGAAAATTCTAAACTAAGGCCTCGTCAGGACTGGATTGATGGAAAATGGGTCATGTCTTTCCAAGGTAGAACACCTAGAAGTTTATTTTGGGTATGATAGCTTTGTATGTAGTGTTTTCTATAGAAAGGTAAACTGATTCATCTTAGGTGAAGCTCCCATTTGTTTTTATTACCTGCTGTATTGTAACTTCGTAAACTCTTATTTGCAATTTGAAATGACACGGTTGATAAACCATAACTTGTATATGGTGTACCAAATAGAAGGAATTCCATTCCAAAGGTCCAGGATGGACAAGAAATACATGTGAAAAGAGTATATGCAATTTCAGAATGCAATGATGGTTCCAAACTTCAACCCCTGCAGCCAGCACCACCACATCCTTGGTAGGTGATCCTTGGTAGTTGGAAGAATCCAAATTGAAACCAGAAACAAAGAGACAGAAATCCACTGGTACAGAGTATTTGTGGTGTGGCTCCTCCAGTAATGATGAATGAAAGTAAGAAACAAACACCATTGAACCTGATAGGCCAAAAAAAAATTAAAATTCATCATATATAATTGTTAACAGATAATGTGGCATAGCATGCTCTTCCAAAATCCCTATGTTAGTAATTTGATGCATTTGCTGGTTTTACTTTAGTTGCACTATCTATGTTATCACATATTCTGTGTTTTTTCCCTATACTATTGTGTCCTTTCAAGACAACCGACCAGTTTCTTGGTTTTATCTAAATTGTCTTAGTGTAGGTCCAAGAGTAAGACATGCTACTGAGAGGAAAAGTTTAACGCTTCATCCAATCAAAAGACTGCGCAAACATGAAGGCGTTAAATTTAACGATAGCACCAACGGGGGTTGGTTCAAGTGGTACATGTTTATTCCCCATAAGCAAGGTCTTGGGTTCGAGTCTTGTGGATGGAAAAAATCCCCGCTGGGAGAGCTAACCCCACCATGATGTGGATGTTCCCGGCTCGAACAGGATTGCTTCCCGTGGAGGATACCTGTGGTTAAACCAAAAAAATTTAACGATAGCAGTCCAACTTCAGTGTTTTTAAAAGGCAGAACTTCACTTTTTACTTAATTATCTAACTATAATATTCTAATGTGTTTGATCTTTATAGTGTAATTCTCATCATTTTTATACAAATGATTAAGGACTGGAGAAAGTGATTGGATCGACGAAGCTTCTGAACAGAATCAAGATGGATTTGTAAGGTGTTTTCTCTTTTTCTAAGATGAATTGGTTGATGAGTCCAAAAAATACAAAATACTACTCATATATACATAACCTTTTAATTGTATGATTCTCGACAATTTGTCAGGGCTATTGAACTGTTTGCCTTGGAATTGGGCAAGCTTAAGAGCAAACTTAAATCGATGACTAGTCAGAAATCCTCAGAAATTTTGAAGTCTGTTGCTGAACACATACATCTACAGCTGCAGGATGTTCATTCCCAGATTCAAACAGACATGTAGGTATCTAAGACTGATGGATTCTTAAGCTTCTGATATCTCATGCTTTAATGTGTTTATGGAAAAATGTTTCAGAGGAAAGCTTACAAAATCTCAGTAAATCAAAGAGAAAACGGCTAGAAACAAGATTTGAAGGTAGCAGAATTTTAAGTTCAATCTTTACTTGAAAATATTTTTGTTTTGATTTAACTGATATCGTTATTTCCCTTTTTATAATCATCATCCAACATCAGCTATTATATTAGACGTGCTTGGTGATCTTTGGTGATGGGGAAACAGCATCAATAACAATATAGAGCACACTCAAACAGTTAATGCAGCGGAAATAAATCCCTCTAACTTGCAAGAATCTATGAGGAGCAAAAGCCAATGAACAACAAAAACAAATCACCAAAATCACAAAGACACTAGGATTTTAAGTGAAAAACCCCTCAAGGGTAAAAACCACGGGTAGTCCAGACCAAAGAAATAGCTCCACTATGATCAACAAAGAGTACAAAAGAGTCTCAAACAAGTGCACAAAACAGTTCCAACACCCAGCCAAACAATAAAACAGTAAAGCTTACAAATAGAGAATAAGGAAGATGTAAAACCCCAAATATACAACTGTTGTGCGAACTGAATATCTCCCAACGTAGACTTTGTATCAATGATCCAACCGTTCAGAATGAAAAACCAGATGTTCCGAATCAGCTGCCAAATTTTCAGCCCGATCTAACGGTGAACGAATCTGGAGTAGTTGTTTTACAGTAAACGGGAATGACTTTCTCTCAAAGTGTTGGTGTCTTCAGACCTTTCCTCTTCCCTTACCCATTCGGACCCTCTCCACTTACTTAAGTGAGACATCAAGTGGGCTTCTCAATTTTGGGCATTTTCTCCACATAGGAAGGGAGCCCAGTACCTAACACTTGGTAGTTGGTATAGTCCCCCACTACTCTCAGACATGTGATTAACAAATTGACTAGCTGTGTTATATTTCATTACAGCTGAAATATGTTTAACTAGCACGGGTAGTTGAATATTTTTTTTATTTGAATAAGTGAATCGCTAAGTTTATCTCCTTTCTTTATTTTCATTTGATCACATTCAAATAACCCTTATTGCAGTTTATATAATTAAATATTTATAGCTTCAATTACACCGAAAAATCAAATAATGATATTGCTTTTTGCTGATGGCCTAAAAGGGGTGTGTCATGGTTTGGTTCTCATGATATTCCTAAATCTAATGTTGTGGTGCCTTTCCTTCAAAGTTGATCATATAGGAAGAATAATGGCTCTCTAATAAGAATTGGTTTTAATTTGATGAATACAGGGGTTTAATAGTAGTAAGTAGTGACGAAACATGCATTTTAGCAAATGAATCTATAAAACATATAACTTTATTTATATAAATGAATTTTATCACAAAATATATATACATTTAGGTATAACTTGTTTATATAAATTTCCATTCTCTCTTTCTTTTTGGTTAAGATTTTTCATTCTAAAATCTTTTAGACTATTATGTACTTATTATATAGAGTTAAGTAACATTAATGGAGCAGCTTACATTTGGCTATATCTTGTTTGAATTTATATTTTTTTGTGTAAACATTTTCTCATTTTATTATAATTTTTTAATTTAAATTTTTCTCATTTTCTTAAATTTTGCAAATATAGATAGTTAAGAATGACACTTAAATTTTGTTGGCATATCTAATGAACTGGATCTTGGATCAATACCTATTTTCTCTTGAAAGATAAGTAGCAAGCGCAACGCAGCATAACTGGCATATTTCCACTCTCCAATAACAACTACCCAACATGCCTTCAACTTGAATAAACTATAGAACTCTCAGGGCATTGCGGCAACAATATTTATAGTTTAACTTTCATATTTTATTTCCCTTTTTCTTAATAATATCATATAAGTATTTGAATAGATATAGGATGCTTTAGTTTGGAACTTTTGATTGTCTCATCTTACTTTCCTGTTTCTTTTTTATCTAATTTTTTTTTTCAGATTAGGTTGGAAGATTATTTATGTTGGCAGGGATTAGAATTTTGTTTCTAATGAAAAAGCTTTCAGATAAAGTTATTGTACACAATAACTATTCCTACTTCCTGCCATTAATTTAGTGAGATTGAGACTTTAAATAATGTACTATCCAGTGTGCTTTTCTCTTCTACATTTTGGAATATGTTGTTATAGGTAACAAGGAATCTTAACTTTGTATTAATATTTCCTGATATGTCTTAACTGCCACATGATCTGTTGTTGCATATTTTTAGAAAGGGAAATATCTAATCTTGCAAACTAATTCTGATTTATTTATTTATTTTTTATATAATGTGTAAATATTTGACAGATTTCTTCATTTATATCTATTATAATGTTGTCATGTTCATCTCTGTCATTTTATTTAAAATACTTTTTTTCATTTAACCATTTCTCTGCCCTGCTTTTTATATGGAAGTTGAACTTAGAAGATGACTTGGTTGGAATAGCATCTGACAGAGCTTGGGAATGCTAGTCCTGCACTTCTAGGTGATGAGGCCCTGTTAAATTTTGTATTGACTGTATGAATTTATTTTAATGCTGTGTATAGAAAATGTGCAAATGATTCCTTATTTACAAGCCTTTCTGTGTAGATTACATCACCTCCCATTTATCTAGTAATTGTTTATTTTGTTATCATCGTTTAGGTTTATAACCCATGTTTCCATGATTTAAATCATATCTCTAATTGTTCAGCTACTTGCTAATTGGCTTATTTTTCTATATCAATAAAATTATAAATAAATGTTGTTTGATAATGTGTTGAATTCCTTGTTAAATTAATTGTCTTGATATATAAACACTGAAATTAATAAATGAAAACTATTTTATAATAAAAATTTTAATGGAACAACTATAAATTAGCTACATAATAGCTAGAAACTCTCGCAATTAGTAACATAATCATATTTTTTAAATGTTACAATTATAAGTTAATTAGTAACATCCTTTAAATATCATAAAAATGTTAATTAACAATATTTTTTAATGTTACAAAAGAAATAAATTAGTAACATTTTTACAATATTGCTAATAATATGCTAAAAATGTTGTTAAAACCATTTAGCGACTGGGTTTTATATTGTATTTGATAAAATGTTGTTAAAAGAAAAAGTAACATTTTATCATAATTTAACAACATTTTTTAAATGTTACTAAAAGTCATTTGTGATGTAGTGATATAACACTAGTTTGGAGTTTTACTTTTGGTACGATATATTTCTTGCATTATAAAAATTTGCCCTTGCCGTTGTTGCAATTGTCTGGAGCAAAAATTTAAAATTGCAGTACATAAAATAAAATCTCTCTTTCTTTATTTTATCAGCTTCCATTGTGTGTATAAATTTTGTTTCCCTTATATATCCCACTAATATCAATTTGCCTCATTAACCTCTTCTTTGTTTGGTTAGTGTTACAATATCGACTATAACCAAAAAAAAAAAAAATACACAATTCTGCAGCTTTAAATGTCATCAATGCAAACAACTATTTTTCCAGTACCATGCTTAATTAACTTTTTGTTTGCTAGTGTCAGGATATGGAAGAGTGGAAAGGTATTTGCAGATGCGAATGGTAACCTTTCTCTACAGAAAGAAGAACTTCATTGCATAATAGAAAATTTAGAATAACCAGTAAAACTTATTATAGCAGGTATAGTCTATCTCGGAAGAGTTTTTGTCTCTTACACACCCCAGAAAGCACCCCAAAATACATGGATGAATATTGGATGCGAGTAATTCTTTGTTGACTTTTTCTTTTAATTTAAAAGTAATTGATAAAGGTTTTACCATTAAGCCCAGGAATTATCGAAAGCAGCAGAAGTTATAGCCTGAGCAAACTCCTGGAAATTGATCATGCCATCACCATCAGTATCAGCCTCCTTGATCATTCCCGTTAACTCCTCAGCCGTGAGAGCGTGGCCGATTTTGGCCATAGAGTGAGCCAACTCAGCTGCAGTGATGAAACCATTTCCATCCCTATCGAACATCCTGAACAGCTGCCGTAACTGCTCCTCTGTGTACGGCGACTTTGCCGGCAGCAACTCCGGCGCCACCAGAGCCACAAACTCTGAGAATTCTATGAGGCCGTTGCTGTTTGTGTCAGCCTTCTGAATGAACCCTTCCAACTGCTCAGGGCTCGGCTTCAGACCAAGCGATCGGAGAAGCGAGCTTAGCTCCAATTGCGTCAGGCTTCCGTCGTTATTCCGATCGAATGAACGGAAAATCTCTCTTAACTCTGCGATTTGCTCGTCGTCCAAATTCACTGCTTGCTTCTTGCTCATTTCTTTCTCTAATTCCAAACACTGTCGTTTTTTCTACAAAACTATATCATTCGATCCAATATATATTGTACAAAAACTAATGGTCTGTATGTTCTTAAGGTCCAAAATGCGAAAGAAAGAAAGAAAGAAAATGGTTTCTTCGGTCGTACCCGACGTGTTGCTTTCTGTAAGTAATTCCGATTGAATACAATCCCTCTTGCAATTTGAGAGTGCTGTGTTGGTAGTTGTGTGGGGATTGAAAGATCTGGATGAGATTGTTCTTCCTTTTCCTATGGCAGCTCTGAACTTCCAGAGATTTACCCAAATGTCGGATCTGTTTGAATTTTTCAGAGTTCAGCGATTAAATTTGGTGGCAGCCGGAAAGAAAGAAGGAATATTATATGGTTTCATAATTTTTGGATTATCAAGTCAAACCATTAGAAAAAGGTGGTGCTATATTATTATATGATGGGTTAGTAAATATGGAGGCCAAATGTAATGGGATGGGTTGGTAATGTATTCATTATTACACCATAATCATGTCGAAGAATATTTATATTATTTCATTATTCAGTATTTATTTGTTGTTAGTTATTATTATTATATTTTCTAAATTTATCTCAGTTGGTTATAAGAAATTCTGATAAGGAAATTGCAGGAAAATAAGCGGGAATTGCGTGAGTAGTTCCCACGTTGTCCTTGCTGGCCGCAGCTATCGTTGCAATTTGTCGATCACTCTTTTGAATACTGGTGTTTGTGGAATTAATAGTGAAGTACGTGTCATGATGACCGCTGACCAGTTAGCTTTGACAGCACAGTTATAGGGAAATGAATGTGAGTAAATAATTCTACTCCGTAAGTTTTTTTATTATATGTGGTTTAAGGTTTTTTACAATGATTAATTAATATAATAACTATATTTTTTTAGTTTTTTAAATATGTTTTTTTCTCATTAATGTATTTGTTATTTCTCCTTTATTTTAATGAAAAGAATTTATTTTTTAAATTTATTTTATTTCTTACCATAAATTTATCATTGGAAACATAAAAATGCATTTATAAAAACTTTGAACTTTTAAAATATTTATGTTATAACTTTTAATAAATATATAAAATAAAAAAATCAGATTATAAAATGGATAAAATTGAAATAAATAGTATTTATTATTGTCTTGGTATCTTAAAATGACACTTATTTAAAAATAAATTTATGATCCTAAAAATGACAGATAAAAGAAAACAGAGAGAGTTGAATATTAGTCTTAGTCAAGAATACATTTAAAAGTAATTAGTATATTAATCCGCGCGATACGCAAATAAATATATATTTTATATAATTAAATTTAAATTTTTTTAAATTAAAAATAGAAAATTTGAAATTTAATATACATTTTATTTGATAATATTTTATAATGATTTTGAAATCTAATTTACATTATTATTAATAATAAGATATAATGAAATTAATTAAAATTATAATGATACAATAAATCTTTATCTTTATATCTTTATTTTATATATATAAAAGTACGGTAGTGAAAGTAGCCTATGAAATCTAATGTGAGAACACAATAGTAAATTCCTTTAAGCAAAACTTCTAAAATTATAAAGTGTCTTTTATATTATAAATCATGAATATTACCGATCACCACAAGTACTTAGTCATTATATTCATATGAATATCACTATAATAATAATAATAATAATAATAATAATAATAATAATAATAATAATAATCATCTATACTATATATAAAGAGAGTGGGGGAGTTTTGATTTTCACATTTCCATTCTCATTGTACCCCTATTTTATATCCCGATTTACTGATTTACGGTTCCCACTAACCAATAACCACCCAATAAAAATAATAACGGCCTAAAAAATGTAGAAATATGAAGAAGAGACTTCAGAATAGAAAGATAGGGAAAGAGGGAGAGGGATCTTAAAAATAAGAAAAGCGGAAAGACATGCACTGTAGTAATAATAATAATAATAATAATAATAATAATTATTATTATTATTATTATTATTATTATTATTATTTAGAACACATGTAAAAATTTATTAAAAACATAAAAGAAAAAGTATAATACGAAATTTAAAACATAATAAAATAGTTTAAAAAAAGATAAACTTAATTTTAAAAAAGGTAAAACTTAATTTAAAAAAATAAAATATAATACGAAATTTAAACATGCACAAACACTTAAAAAATTATTTTATAATTATATTAATAGTAATTATAACTATAGTTATTCTTGTTATATCAATTATAAATAATAAAGTCCATTTTAAAAATTTCAATATTAAAAAAAGATTTACGACAAAAATAAAAATATAATACCAAATTTAAAACAGAATAAAATCATTTTATAATTATGTTCATATTAATTACTTAATTATAGTTATGTTTATTGCATCAAATATCAATATTGAAGTCCATTTTAAAAATTTGAAAATAAAAATTTTTATAAAATAAATAAAAAATAATATGAAAATTAAAATATAATAAATTAATTTTAAAAAAAGTAAAACTTTTATTATAACAATGAGTAATTATTTAATTATAGTTATTGTATCAAAATATCAAATATCAATATTAAATACAATTTTAATAATTTTTATATTTAAAAAATTATAAAAAAAATAAAAATATAATATGAAATTTAATAAATTATTTTAAAAAATTATTTAATAATTATATCTGTAAATTTTTTTGATTGAGTATTGTTTGTAAAAAAAATTGATACACTAATTTTATATGTCTCAATCAATAAAATCATATTATATTATTTACATTATGTTTTTACAATAATTAAATTTATCATTTATTATTACCGTACACATTAACATAATTGTTACTGTACACAAAAAAATCAAAGTTATATTAGGAGTTGTGAAACTAAATAATGATGTCAATTATCACCTTCTATATATGCCTTATTCAATCCCCATTTCTTTTAAAATTTTAATTGTTGCATTTAATACAATAAATAAGCATATTTTGAAGGGAAAGATGTTATTATATCAAAATTTCAGATTTCAATATTAAAGTCCATTTTAACAATTTCAATATTTAAAAAAAAAGTTTATAACATGTTATAGTAATTAAATTCTAGAAGCTATAAAGTCTTATAGAAAAACTACTATTTAATAAGAGTTTAATATATATACATTGTCATGGTAAAGAAATTTTACACAGACATTTAATGATGTGCCACCATATCATTTAATGAATGTGACAGTTACAAATCCATTTAATAATTCTTATAGACAGTTATAAATCCATATTTTAATAATTCCAATGGTTATAGTACTTATTAAAAGAATTATTTCCAAAACTTGAAAAAAAAACTAATTAATACTTGGTCTTCATTCGTTATTCTTTTTAGGTTTACTTTTTTGTCTTCCAAAAGTATATTTATTCTTCATATATAAATACAGATCTTTTGTAACATCCCAAATTTTATAAATAAAAGAAAAGGAAGAAATAATAGTATTATTATTTTTAATAATATTAATTAATTAAATAAGAGGAATAAATAATAGTGTTAACATTATTAGTAGTTTTATTAATAAAGCTACTTCATTTTAAAAAGAAGATAAGGGGGTTGAGAGTGGGCCCAAGCCCAATTAGGCATTCTAGTAAGGAGGGGTTATCTGTTCACCCTAATCCTTATTCGTATAATCGTCAGAGAGCGAAACGCTAAGGAGGGGAGAAACCGAGTCTCAAGAGGGGATTGCTGCAGAGTGAGCATCAAGAACCAAGAAAGGGACTTCCTTGCAGTTAATCGATCTTCGCTTAAGGTACGGTGGGGGAGAGGGTGCTACTTATATATGCATGTGGGGGACGTTTGGGTAGTAACCTAAGATTTAAATTCGTATTAATAATTGATATATTGAGTATGGATGATGAAAACTGTAGATTGATGATTGATTGTGTGATTCTTGATGAATTTTGATGGAATGAATAAAATAATATGAATAGAGAAAAAAGGGGATTAATAAGGGTTTGATGAATTGGGGTTTTGATGGGAAAACCTTGTAAAACTGTTAAAGATGGATACTTTGGTGGGGTTTGATGAATATAAACGTATATAAATGATGTTTTGATGAAAAGGATTTATTAGAGATTGAATAGAGAGGTTTGGAATTGGTGGAGATCGCAAGAACTGCGATTTGCGTCGCGGGTAATCGATTAGCAGGAGTGGTAATTGATTACCAGAGGGTTCTGGGCAACCAGGAGGGCTGTTTGCTCGCAGGTAATCAATTACAGAGATGCTGTAATCGATTACCAGAGAGCTGGTGTGTAGGTAATCGATTACAGAAGTTTGGTAATCGATTGCCAGAGTGTTTGGTTGCAGGTAATCGATTACAAGAGGGTTGTAATCGATTACCAGAGACCTTGTTTGTAGGTAATCGATTACTAGAGGTTGGTAATCGATTACTAGAGTGGATTTTGAGATCCTAAGTGCTTGATGATGATTGATGTTGTTTGATAATGCTTATTATGTTATTGGTGTTGATGATTAATGATGTTGATGATGATTTGGTGTGCATAATGATCGGTGAATATGCAATGTGATTGATGATGATTGGGTGTGCATATTGATTGGTGAATATGCCATGTGATTGATGATGTTTTGGTGTGCATAATATGCAATGTGATTAATGATGATTGGTGTTATTATGATGATAATGATATTCGGTGATAATTATGATGGTGTTTGATGATGATGGTGGTGAATATGTATGTTAATACATGATGATGATGAATGGTGTTAATTATAATGATTGATGATGATGATGAGTGGTGAAATTTATGATGAACCATGATGAGAATGATTGATGATGATGATGTTAGTGTTGTACCTGAGTATAACTCGGGGAGGGGAATGGTGTACCAGAGTATAACTCGGGGAGGTGATAATGGTGATGATGATTAACCTTATATTGTAAATGATGCTTGAGTATATATATGATGTTGTACTTGAGATACACAAGCCCAGTGAGGGGTGGGGTGTAGCTCAGGGAGGTGATTGTACTTGAGATACACAAGCCCAGTGATGGGTGAAGTGTAGCTCAGGGAGGTGAATGTTGTACCTGAGTGTAACTCAGGGAGGTGAGTATTGATTATGTTGGTGATTATGGTACCTGAGTAACTCAGGGAGGTGAGTATTGATTGTGTTGGTTATTATGGTACCTGAGTGTAACTTGGGGAGGTGAGTATTGATTGTGTTGGTGATTATGGTACTTGAGTGTAACTCAGGGAGGTGAGTATTGATTGTGTAATTGAATATGGTACCTGAGGTGTACAAGCCTAGAGTGGGTGAAGTACAACTCAGGGAGCTGCATGATGGTGATGATGATATGATGATTATGATGAATATGATGTAAATGATAATATTGATGATTGTGATGAGTATGATGATATTAATGATAATGATGAGTATGATGATAAGATGATTATGATGAGTATGATGAGTATGATGATTATGATGAATATGATGAAATAATGATATTGAGGATTGTGATGAGTATGATGATATTAATGATAATGATGAGTATGATGATATGATGAATATGATGAGTATGATGATATGATGATAATGATGATAATGGGGATTATGATGATTGTGGTGATATTGATGATGTTGCTGGTGTATATGATGATGATGATTATGTTTTACATTTGATGGTAGAATAAGTTATATGATGATGTTGTTTACATGAGGGTGAGGATAGGGTAGTCTCCTATGTGTATGTATGTGTGGTATTCTTTTCCTCACCGTTTCTATCTGTGGTTATTATTTACAGGTGATGACGATGGCACCTCAGGTGCCGAGTATTGAGTTGATGGGTGTCGTTCTGATACATGTGACATCAGGGCTTAGTAGTGGGAGTTTTATTTTATATTTCTATTTTGGAGAGATTTGTGTAAACAGTTTTAAGTGTCTTATAAGGCTAAGAATGATATTTTACTGTTAACTTTTGAGGTAGTAATATTTTATTTACTTTGAAAACCTTTTGACTCCAACTTTTATTTTGAATAAGTTGATTTTGAAAAGAATTGAGGTTTTAATTGAGTTGAAATGTGAACCTTTTTACCCAATGTGATCCGTTATTTCCCTAAGTCTTCCGCTTCGTTGATTATATAAGAGTTGGGGTAGAAGGGTGTCACAATAAATGTTGAGGAGAACTCCACCGGCAATATAAATCAAGAAACTCATTTGACTAAACTAATAGTAAAAACCAAACTTATTATTATTTTTTATAGTGATATTAGGCATATCCTACCTGTGATCCCTAAGGATCTGTTTGTGAGTTTAGAAGGGAGAAAAATGAAAAAGTTAGAGGGGGAGAAGAGGAGAGGAAGACTTTGTAAAATACTCAAACTCTCAACCACAAAGGGAGGAAGGGCTTTCAATAAGCCTTTCTCTTCTCTCATTTCCCACCAAACAACTCACAAACATACCCTAACGGGACAATACAAGATATAGTTCATGCTTCCATGAACTCTCCACATCTTTGGAATTATTGCAATGTGTTAACATTAAAAAAAAAACATGAGATTGCAACTGTCGATTCAAATTTCCATGCAAAAGAATTGAAAACATTTCTGAATGGGTGAGCATTGGTGATGGAAGGAACGACCGTTAATGATGAGATCCATATTGAAATTATATTCCAGAAGATTTTTTTTCTAAATGATTCAAGTGATCATGTGTTATTAGAAAACATGAAATAACCAAGTTTCTTTCAAAATCAACCTATTTTAAGACCAATTTTTTCTCACGACCAGTTGTGTGTTGCACTCTCAAGAGTAACACGTAATGGAATTAAAATTCTTATAAGGACTTAAAATTCTTATTTGTGATGAAGAGAGAAATCCAACAAACACTACATCAAACGTGGTTTTCAAAAAAGTCTTCAAAAATTTAATTTAGGTAAGTAACTTTCTCTTTTCTTTTTTCACATTCATGTACTTTATATTAACTTCTACCATATTTTAACTTTAACTTCTTTTATAGGAAATACATTCACCTTCATAATTTCAATAAACAGAATTTATCCTCACAAGTAAGATACTTTATCCAATATATGTTTTTTTATCCATTTTCAATTTAACTCTTTTACTATATAAAATTTCTTCTCATACACATATTTATTTACATTTGTATGTAAATGAATTAAATTATATCATCATTCCCAGAAAAATAAGAAATTGGGACACACAGGAACATGAGTGCTCTAACACCCCCTCTTTTGGACCACAAAGTCTTATTCAATATACCCTATCACTGTAATGTTTTATTAATAAACTCTGCACTGAATCTTCTAAATAATTATCAATATTTAAATATACAGAAATTAGACACTGAGACATGACTTACTGGGTAATTATAGGGTGGACCCTTTGAGTTTGGGTCTACGGTAGACCTTTACCATAAATAGAATATATTTAATATTAAAATTTTTATTAATGCATATTATAAAATTAAAATTATTTTTTATAGTAAAAAAAGTTAGTGATCTATGATGGATCCAAATTCAAAAGGTCCACCATATAATTACCCTGATTTATTATCTTACTTCCGCGTACATAAGGTATAATTACAATATAATCAGGAGTAGTTCATCAAACCTTCCAATGAGATTTTGTATATTTAAAATATCAGTATTGATAATAATTATTTAGAAGATCATTACACAGAAATGCAACAAAGTACAGGTGATTTCATCCATAAAACAAACATTAAGGTTTCGTTTGGCTCAACTTATTTTTTACTTATAAGATGCTTTAAAGCTAAAGTTAAAAATAAGAATTTTAAAAAAAGTAAAAGTTGTTTGGAAGTTTCAAATTTTTTAAACTTAAAAGCTACTTTTAAGTTAAAAGTTGTTTGGTAAAATATTTTTATAAAAAATATTATATTTTATTTAGAATTAGTATAAAGAACATATATATAATTATACAATTTTAAATATTTATAATTAATGAATTATTTATTAATCTATTAATAAGAAAAAAATTAAATTTTTTTATTGTATAAATAATAATTCATAAAGAATCATATTATAAGGGAGACAAGTCGGTAAAATATTTATAAAAAGTCTGATTTTAAATAAAATCATCATATAAATGTATGTGATTAAGATATTATTAACTAATGAAATTTTAAAAAATAAAACTATTGTTAACAAAACTAAATGTGTGTCAAACTTTTGTGTCTTGTATTATATAACAATAACAATTTAAGTTTTTATTGAAGTTGAAAATAGATTAAAAAAAAAATCTAAATTTTACTATATTCTTTTATAAATAACCATTTCATTGCAAGATTTCTAATTTTTTTTATTCTTACCTGATTGTTACGTACAGTAAAATCAAATTATTGTATAGTACAAGATTGAAAGTTGCCAGGGTCAAAAGGAAAGTGTAAATGCCAAATGCGAGATACCTTGCAAACTGTGTCGAGTAACAGGATGTTTTTATTGTTTTGTTTTTCATGATAAAAAATATAATAACTTAGGATTCGAAGTGAGTATCATCGAAAAGCTCCGCGCTACTTTTCTCAAAAAAGCTCATTTCATTGGCTTTTTTAAAAGCTAATTTTCTTTGTTAAAAAAAAAAGGAGCTTTCTATATAGAAGAGCTTTTATCATTTGGTGTTTGGCTGGGCTTTAGCTTTAAAATCACTTATAAGCCTAAAAAAAGCCCCACCAAACGGACACTAAGACTTCCTATCTTGTTTCATTGTCGCGTGTCTCTTGATCACCTTATCCATAAAGGAGCAAATATGCATATTTTAGGACATGATTTAAGTCAGACTCAAAGGGAATAGTTATATTGTCAAAAGCAAGAAGGAAATCATGCCAAAATAATTCACATGAATGTTATACCATAGGAGGAGGCATATGAACACATGAGTGCTATTTAGCTTAGTAAAGATGGAGGAGGAGCAACAATGTGATAGTAAAGAGCAGTAGAGGAGTACCATGGGTATCCCCATGGATCATCCTAAGCATAGCTAGATAGAGTATTGAGAAAACTCGTAGTTTGTATTAATTAAAAGATGCTGAAATGAGTGCATGAGGCTACTATTTATAAGGCTAAAACTATTCAGCCATTTAGCACTAAACCCACTAAACAAACCATAAAGAATCAGAAAATACTAACAGAAAAATATTCCTATAACAGAAAAATATTCCTAATACCCTCCAGCAAGTTGATAATTGGTATCAACCAATATCAACTTGAAACCAAAGGAGGAACTCAACAAACACTACAAGCCAAAACCATTACATGATCAAGACCGTTATAATCAATACTATCAAGAATAACTCCAATTGCTGATATTGGACCCATAAAGCCAATTATGGCAGCTGTTGCAAGAGTACCATGCCAGCTATCAGTCGCACCAATTGCTAGGAGTAACACAATAGGAACAAGTCCTAGAGCAAATGCAACCAGAATAATGCCACCAAGTAGTCGGTCAAGGCCAAAGAGTAATGAAACAAAGAAGCTAGAAGCATCCACAGAGTTATAGTCACGGTTGAAATTCTGAAAAGGAGTGCTGAGAGCTTCCATAAATGCTGAATTTTCAACTGATGCAGTAGATCTAGTTACTGTGCCAAAGAAGCCATCCAAAAGAGTACCTACACCCAGCCAGCCAACACCATGGCTAAGGACAAAGGGTGGAACAGATAGACCCATAAAGAGAGAAAAGCCAATGATGAACATTGACTTGTAGCTATTTAGATTGCAGAATATAGGAGGCCAACGAACAACCTGTGCCTTTGTAGCTGGTGCAGTGCTATTACTATTATTTGCAGAACCATTAAGACTTGGTCTGCTTTCATTGTCCAATAGAACATCAACATCAGTGTGCTCCAAGAGAAAAGAACCTAGCCCAGAACCAGTTCTTCCACAAACAACATTGAACTCCAAGAAGAAAAACATTGATTGGACATACAACCTCCTCACAGATGGACCCATTGATTGTAAATGCCCATGGGATTCCTTAATCATCAAACCATCATCACCACACTCCTCGTCACCTTCAGTCTGAAGGAAGGAAGCAATATCGACATCAAGTTGAGTGAGATTCACCAAAAGCATAACAAGCATGCGAGTAATTCTACACTCTGCCTTGTGCAAAACATCCACATTTGCTTTTGTTGAAATCTGTTCAGCAATCCAAGCCGCATCTCTCTTCAACATTTCATCAAACATCTGTGGTGCATGTTGGATGTGCTCATTGAGCAAAAAAGGATCAGGAATCAGAATAAAGGTATCCAAACAGTGACCAATTACAGCTCGTATCCCAGCAAGAATTGAAACAACTTATGCTTTCTCTTTATCTAAACCAATCATGCACATCTCTAGAGTATAAACAAAATCAAACAAGCTAGCAAATTCTACAGCAGCAGAGTAAACATACCAATTCCGTGCACTGTCTGCATCATTAATAACATAAGCCATGCTTTCTGATCCAAGCTTCGTGATCTTCCCTGAGGCCTTGTCAACGCTGATGTCGTCTCCGCTAGTCACCTTCTCTTTCCCGATGGATTTAATCGTCTTAGCTTCGGGGTCATGCACCGTCTCCATCTCCATCATCTTCGGTGTCAGCTTTGTTTTGAGGTTGAGAATAGGTTCGTCATCCTCTTCGCAAGTGGAGAGAGCGACCTCTTCAAGTTTGATAATCGGAGTGTCCTCCTCTTCGCGGTGAAGATCCAGAGAACCGAAGCTTCCAAAGTGGAAAGGTTCTGGTGATGGATTCCATTCCAGTTTTGTTTTGGAATCCTTATCAGTTTGATGCAAGAAGAAGAAGTGAGCAGATGCAGCAGAAATCTCCGAAGAAGACGAGTCTGGAATCGAAGGCACAGAAGAGTATGTGTGGCTTGAAAATGAAACCGGAGGAGAAAAGAAACCGATAATTGCAACAGCAGAAGAAGATTCATCGGTGGTAGTTGCTTCAGCAAGAATGGAGTGTGCAGCGAATAGTGATTGTTTCTTCAAACAACGTCGAGCCTTCTTCTTGAAGCGTGGTGAGATCCATGGATGGAGCTCTGATACCATCTTAGTAAAATAAGATGGAGGAGGAGCAACAGTGTGATAGTAAAGAGTAGTAGACGAGTACCATGGGTATCCCCATGGATCATCCCAAGCATAGTCAGATAGAGTATTGAGAAAACTCATAGTTTGTATTGATTAAAAGATGCTGAAATGAGTACATAAGGCTACTATTTATAAGGCTAAAACTATTCAACCATTTAGCACTAAACCCACTAAACAAACCATAACAAAATCAGAAAATACTAACAGAAAAATATTCCTATAATAGAAAAATATTCCTAATAAGTTTAAATTCATGTTTGATACAAACTTGACTCTGAATTTTTTTTTCAAACGTCAATGGTATCATATTATACATCACCCAAAATGGCATCATATTTAATATGTGAAAGGTATTTGCCAAACAAACGAAGCAACAAATCATTTCACTCTTGGTGGAATCAATGTAAGATATCAATAATGACAACATATCATAATTGGGCCCTGGAACATTTTTTATTACATGTTTCAAACTTGTTTTCTATTGAGAAAGATCAAAACGTACCCTTTATTCCACTTATCATCTTTTTATTCCCAGTTCTGTACTTTTATATTTGTGTTGATAAAATGAATGAAAAAAAAATGAAAATTATATAGAACATAGGCCAAGTTGACCTCAAACATGGGGTTTTAGAAACACAACATCAACTTTATTAGGACTTGGATAAGTTTTTGTCAATCATCACAACATCAACTTTATTAGGACTTCGATAAAATACAAATTCGGAACATTTAGAAGGCAATTAAAAACCAGAGCAAAAGGTAAGGCGGAGACTATTATACATCCCTAATGATAGGGATGTAAGTTACAACCTTCGAATACAAGCCGTTGGATTTTCCGCTCGGTGTGTGAACGTTGAAGATTTATTTGGGTTCTCCCTGTAGTCTTTTTTTTACCATTATTTGAATATTGCTGATAGGTCCCTTATGTGAAATTGTTTTCAAGTTTGAGAATACAGAGAATTCAAGGTATCCCATTGTCCATCTGAGCGTGGTCCATATCACAAATGGATCCTCGCATTCATTGGAAGTTGTTGAAGATAATCAAACTGTTATTGTTGAAGGTGTATTATATGTTCTCCAATGTGTTATAGAATGGTTTAATGGTCTATTTGATTTGGATTAAAGTAGTGTATAACCCGTGCAATGCACGGGATCACTTAAAAAATTTATTTTGAAAGAATGGTGAGAAGACTTTTTTTTTTTTAAATTGAATTTTGTGTATATACGGATGATGTGATAGTAGAAACACAACCTGACTAAATGATATAGGTTATAGGGAACTCAAGTGGTAATATATAAGATCCAGTGAATGTTTAGTAGTAAAATTGTGTATATCCATCTGGGTTTGCTTTAGTCGATGTGACACCGGTGAGACCTTAAAAGGATATCACCATTATATCCAATTATAAGGCTAAATGCAGGAATCTGAGTGACTCTGTGTATTGTTTCGTTATTTCATTTTGCTTTATATATTGATATATAAAGATAAAGTATCAGAACACTGTACCATATTAACAATCATTAATCCATGTAGCAAACCCTAAACCCTAAATAATATCTCAACAAATAAATCTATACTCATATGTATGTTGATGTTTAATCTCTCATCTCTTCCAATTTTTTTTATTTGAGTGTAGTTTTTTTATTTAGGGTGGTTTGGTTCGGTTTGGGTAACAGATCCAATATCTTTAATGTGAGAGCCGGAGGTTGATGAGGGCGGGGAGTGATCACTGGTGCAAAGAGGCACGGACAAGGAGCGGCTCCTGGCAGGCTTCTAAGCAAGAAAGGGACACATGGATGAACCGAACCCACACCCGAATGAGAGGGATCCATAGGCTGTGCAGGTATGGGACTGTACAATTGAGGATAGCTTAAAGGAAATTGTTGTGGAGAACTATACCAACAAGATGCATCTTCTTTTCGGAAACCCATAAAATAAGAACTCCATAGTTAAGCATGCTTGGCTTGGAGCAATTCTGGGATGGGTAACCTTCTGGGAAGTTTCCCGAAAAGTGTGCGAGTGAGGACAAAGCATACTGGAAAGACTCGTGTTAATTTGTGGGGACCTTCATCAGTCCTGCAAGCGGCTCGGAGGCATTACAAATGGTATCAGAGTCGAGCCTCTCCCAATACGATGTGGTTCGGGGACGAACCAGGCGGAAGCTGGTGGGCATGTGAGAGTCGGAGGCTGATGAGGGTGGGGAGTGATCGCCGGTGCAAAGAGGCACGGACAAGGAGCGGCTCCTGGCAGGCTTCTAAGCAAGAAAGGGACACATGGATGAACCGAACCTACACCCGAATGAGAGGGATCCATAGGTTGTGCAGGTATGGGACTGTACAGTTGAGGATAGCTTAAAGGAAATTGTTGTGGATAACTATACCAACAAGATGCATCTTCTTTTCGGAAGCCCATAACATAAGAACTCCATAGTTAAGCGTGCTTGGCTTGGAGCAATTCTGGGATGGGTGACCTTCTGGGAACTTTCCCGGAAAGTGTGCGAGTGAGGACAAGGCATACTGGAAAGACTCATGTTGGTTTGTGGGGACCTTCATCAGTCCTGCAAGCGGCTCGGGGGCGTTACATTTAATCCGTTACCAGAACCAATCATTGACGGGTTTGATTAGTTCGGTCCGGGTCCAACCTGATTTAGCTGAAAAACTTCAAACCAATCAGATTGATTCAGTAGGGTTTATGGTTTATCGGGTTCATCGGATTGAACCAAACCAATGAACACCCCTAAATAATAATTAGGAAAATACACAATAAATTTTATGTAAATCAACATATTTTATTATATTACCACATCCAAACTTTAGTATCAATCTCAACAAATATGTCTGTACTCATGTGTATCAATATCTACAAATTAAACAATTTTAATGTAAATAAAATATTAGGAAAATACACAATAAATTTGATGTAAATCAACACATTTTATTATATTACCATATCCAAACTTTAGTATCAATCTCAACAAATATATTTGTACTCATGTGTATCAATATCTACAAATTAAACAATTTTAGTTTGAATAAAACAATTTTTTGTCCCTATAAAATATATGGTTTTTGCTTTTAGTCCTTATAATTTTTTTTATTCTTTTGGTCCTCATAAAATTCAGAAACTTTGAAAAATGTCCTTATTGCCACTTGTCATGCATCCAACCATCACTACAAGAAAAACAGTAATTAGCGTAGGCCAAAAGCCCACGCTAAATGGGAAAAACAGATGCTAAACAACAAATTAGCGTAGGCTTAGCGTCGGTGTCGTGGCCCCCACTAAAACGTTGGAAGCAAAAATATGCGTGCAAGCCGACGCTAATTAGCGTAGGCTAGCCCACGCTAAGGCCGACGCTAAGTAGAAGCCGACACTAACTGTAGCGTAGGTTAGGCCTACGCTAATAGTTAGCTGGCCTAGCCTACGCTGCGATTAGCTAGGGCCTGGCCTACGCTAGTATTAGTATTTTTTTAATTAACCTACTTCTTTTATTAAACCATTAATCTATAAAATTTTTCACATAAAAGCTGCCAATGAATTTAAACACAAATAAGAAGGTCTCTTCAGAGGAATAAATCTTTAACATAAAATAATTTTACATCTCACTTCATTTAGAAAGAAAAAGCAATGTCAACCATTACCTAACCTAGGGAAAGTACCAACGTTGAAAAGATAAGAAGGCTAAGTAATTTAAGAAAGAAACCATGCCAAGATGCAAACTGCATAATTGTTTACACATTAAATTTTCACACTTTATATATTTAATTTGTTGCCCATGAAAGAAATAGAATTGTATATATTGATGTGATGAAGAAGGATGGTGATGAATTTTTTTTTTTTTTTTTTGGTCTTAAAAAGAGTCACTCTTAGCATAATTCACATCAATTTATCTAAAGGCTACTCAGACATCAAAGCCCATATCCTAATTGTCAGGGCATCCAGTCTATATTAAATTTCGTTGAATAGTTTCTAAAATCACAATTAGAAGTTCCTACTATAACAATCTCCAGGACAATAACACAGCTCAATGAAACTAGTATTTGATTTTTTGAGAGACCAACCCTGTATCATTCATGTAAATATGCCAACTTACCAAATCAATCTTGGAAAAGAAAAGAAAGAAAATGATAAGCAGAAAGGATTATTATTTATCACAATAGAATATTTTGATATATTAAAGCATTTTAGTTTATTTCTAAGCTAAAATACCAAAGTAAAAATATCACCTAACTGCATTATTTAACCAAACGAAAAAAAAATCAGATACATTATTAATCTTGAATAGAAAACTGAAGAACCACAAATTTGTAGAGTCTTAAAATATATAAAAATTCAGATGCACTAGGATCCCCCCTCTTTCATTTTTATGCAAGTCCCCATCACTCACTTGAAGAAAAGCTATAACTACATTATAACTACACGTCAAAACCATGATTAATTTTGGAATCTATAATAAGGGAACAATTCACTGGAGACAGATTTCAACATTACTGCATTGCAAGGAAACATAGCTGTATACCAAGTGCTTTCATTTGAATATCAGAGAACCTGAAGTAAAAATAGTTTTGGACAACTCACATCAAATGATAAATTGGCAACCAGACCTTATACTTGGATTTGAAGGCTATTTGATTATCAATGAGAGATTATATAAAGTCAATGTAAAATAATCAATAAAAAAAATGCAATTTAGGATTTAGATAAACTAATAATGACTTGTATAAAAAAAACTCAGGGTACCTTCATCTTATAGCCATTCTCAAATCTCAAGGGCTTTCAGCTGCTCCAAGTCCTTCTTGAGTTACAATGGAGTGGGTTGAAGATCTGGGTATATCTTTAGAAAGTAGAAACTTTGCATCATAGCTCTGGAAGATAAGAAGACAGAAAACTATTACCTCACAATGAAGCAAATAATGGTATCAGACATATAAATTACAAGAAGTGATTGTTATAATGGCCAATTAAAAAGAATTTGTCACTAGTACTTGAATCCCAAGATGATACTTTCTATAAACTACAAGAAATTATTGTTATCATGAGCTGACAAAAAAATTACAGAAAAGAAAAGAAAAAAGAATCTCTAATTTCTTTTAACTACCTCAATACCCTATTTTTAACAAATAACCCTCCTCCATACTCCTCACTTTCCCTTATTTTTTCTATTAATCTCCTTATGGTTTCATTCAATAGCATCCTTGCCTACAAGAAAAACAGAAAACCGTGTTTGTCTAAGTAAAATAAAGGTGAAACCAAAACAGTGAACCAAGAAATATAATCAATGATATATTAATAGACACCACAACGAATATCATGAATTAAACGCATCACAAAATTTACTTTAAACGCATTTCGTGCTTTTGATGTTAAAAGGGTGAATGAATTATTTGTACTAGCCTACAAATCTAGATTACGTGCTCTAATGTATATTAGTTCAACAATTCAATCACGTTAACAATATTGGAAGATTCAAAAGAGGAAATGAAAAGGACTTCCACAGGATCATTAACCTAACCATTTTATAATTGCATTCCATGTCATAATATTTTTTCAAAAGTAAGACAATTTATTTATTATACTAAATTAAATACAAATTCAAGCAATGCAACAAATAATGAAAAGGAAGTATAATTAATTAATTTACCCGGACACAGAGTGGCATCTGCTTGGTATCATCCCATGTATGCCCACATTTTTCTTTGGCCAGTGTTCATTTAATTCCTTCTAGCTCTTCTTGCACAAAAAAATTAATTACGGGGAATATATATAAGAATCAAAATCTCAAGATTCAGAGGGAAATTTGAAAAAGAAAAATTTAAAGAGGGAGAAATAAGTGTATATATATGACTGACAACTTCTAAGAGATTGGCATTGACTCATGAATCACGATGCAGTAAAATACAACATTACTCTAGATGATCTAAAAGGCTACTTTTAGACTCATGAATCACGATGCAGTAAATCTTCAAGATAAAAACAAAATACAGAGTGCAGTAATTTTTTTCCTTGGCCTACTTTCTACATCACACCATCCCACTCCTACTAATCTATGTTGCATTTCCATTTTATTTTAATATAATAAAACTATAAATTTATTTAAAATTGAAACTAGTAGGTTGTGAAGCCTGTTTCAGCTTAAGCTAATCAATTACCTCTAATTAGTAAACTTGTTAGTTTGTACAGGGAGTCACATTGAAACTTTGTACATATTTCAGGTTAAAGAGAGACCAAAAGACCACTAGTTCCCTTAACAATCAACTGCAGCCTATAGGATTCTGCATTTTTGGCTAAGCATGATGGTGTAAAACTCAGCTTGACGACAGGCAATGACATATATGCATAATGGATCCAAATAAAATTGCCTTTTAACTAGCTGAATCAAACCATGAACAAGCCTAATATATACACATTAAAAAGTTGTAGTCCAAGCACTCAAGTAGTAGCACCAGACCTAATTCTGTAGAGCTTTTGTCCCATTAATTTTGGTTGTGTAAGCTAGCACAATTCATATTGGTAAAGAATAAGATACAGATAATCAGCAATAGTTTAACAAATACCTCATTGAGTATGGAAAGTGCTGTCTCAGGTTTGAGTTCCTCGACGCGGAGGCTTTGTTTCATCCATGTACCTGCAATGAACCACCAAAGAGGAACCAAAAATCAAAACCAAAGAAAAAAACCAGAATTTTAAACCACAGAAATTGAGAGAAAGAGAAGGGTAAACAAAGAGGAGAGAATTTCTGACCACCGTCACGGCCGTCGTCATCATATTGGTGCTCCTCTAGCCACCGTCACTGTCCCTCCTTGTACAGCAGTCGACACGACTACATCACCCCTCACTGCGTCTCCTTTGTCAAACCCGCGACCACCATGGTTTCCACTATCCCAGATCTGTGCGCCCTGCCACCACCCCGTAACGGCTGCGACGCGGCACGTCGCGCATAGCCAGCAACTCGGGGCCACAGCCGCCCTCGATGTTAAGCGTTGTCGCGCTCATCACCTGTGAGTCCCCACCAGATGCAAGTCCCCTCTTTCATTTGGAGGCTTCAATGATCCCATCAATAAACTCCTTGTCATCATCAAGTAGACCGAGGGCACCACATGCATCTCTGAAGGTCTCGTGTGTCACTCCGTTCACAGTTCTAAGGCACTCATAACTTGTTGGACCACGTTGAACATTTAGCAAAAGTCGTAGATAATACAATTTACCCACGCCTGGCGGTATGTAGTTCATACGGCCAATAGAGAAACCTCGTTGACGTGGTCTCCACTCTTCGGCTTCCGGGTCATATACAAAATGGTTTGGGAAGTCATAATATGTCAAGTCTTTTCCTTCAGTGTACTTCTTATTAGCTTCCATCCAGGCAAGGAACATTGTCATACGATCTTTATGCCTATGGAGAACACTGTCTAGGCGATCCCAATCCTTGAACACAATTACTTGGTCTTCTGGCAAGTGGAAAGTCAGCTTTTGGACAGAAGGCCACCTTTGATGTATGTCAAATGCAAATATTCTCCATATAAACTCACAAGGTGATAAGTACCTACAATCGTAATATCGCTTGATCTCATCAGTATCATTATTGGTCCCATGCGTGGCTTCATTGTTACCCAACGACACGGTAACCCTGTCAACTCCCTTGTTGATATACTTAAGTACTTTATGGAGTTTGACTTATTGCAGCACTCAATGTTGATATGGGCTTGGTACCTCATTAGGAGTGTTGGATTGTATGGGACAACGAACCGGTTGTCCAGGTCAACTCCCGATCGTGATGTAGTAACACCAGTGTTTCTTCGTTTGTATATCGGGTACCCATCTTCATCAAATGTTGTGGTGTTAGTGAATTTCTTTGGGAAGTACTTACTACAATTTCCCTTGACCATGTAAGGTGACTGAGGTCTTGATGTGCCACACCATGTATGACGACACAACCTTGAATAAAGTTGGGAACAATGTTGGGTCTGGAAGTTCGGCGGTTATGCATGAGTCAATTTTTTCGACATTGTTCAACTTGTGCTGAGCTTCAAGCCATAACAAAATGTGCGCGTGAGGCAACCCTCTCTTTTGGAACTCAATGGTATACATGTCTGTGGGAGGTAATTTCCATTATTTCATTGCATTAAGTTATGAATTTGTTAAAAGTATAATTAAGGGGAAATGCACATACTTACGACAATATAGAGTAAATTGGTAGAAAAATACCTGCAAGAACGTTGCCGAATATATTTCCGGCACGTAGGTCCTTCATCATGTGGTCTAATTTTATTTGGAATATACGACACACAATATCTGGACAATCTTGCGGAAGAAGCCCGCGTGGTTTAAGGAATCGATCAATCTCTGGCCATTTTGGGTTGCATGTGAATGTAATGAATAGATTTGGATATCCGAACTGCCTGCAAATAGCCATTGCATCTTGGCAGTTGTTGAACATATAACGTCGACCGCCGACGAAAGAAGAAGGCAACACTATTCGAGATCCAATTGATGATGGATAAATATCACCTTTATCAACAGCCTCTTGTACCCCAGAAAGGAAATCCTGTCTTATCTTAACTTGTTTATTTCTGACAAAAGATAGTTGTTGAGACTCTATCATGGAGTAACAATCCACAACAAATTGCTGGAATAACCTTCTACTCTTGAGGACAATTGTTTCTTCATTAGGTCGCTCTTGTAGTCTAAACGAAATCCACTCCCGCAAGGAAACTCTTTTTCGCTTCCCGGTGTCGCTACCATCACCTGATCCACGATACTTAATATTTTCTTGGAAGTCGTCCTCTCCGTAAGGGAATAGTAGTGGGTACTGCAGTGGGAGGTAAGTTGTATGAGTTTCATGGATGCGTTGGAAGTCACCGCCTTGGCCACGGACAATAACATCTCGCCCGCAATCCGAGCTATCAAAATCACCCACAATTAGTGCTGCAACTTCATCAATTGTTGGGAGATTATATGTACGCGGATCCCGTTCTCATGATCTGAATAACCTGACGCTGAACTTACTGACATCTGACTGTTCAACGTAATCCCTCACTTTCTGAATGACTGAACCAAAACATTATTTTTGTCAACCATTTCAATTAAATCCTCAACCAAAGTGGAGTCTAACGCATTGGTGGTAAAGGTGGAACTGAAAAAAAAAGGTTTTAGACGTAAACCAAGTAGTCCAGAGGGCGACAATTATGTAACACAATGACTATATTGATTGAGTGATAAAATAAATGTCAATGTGATGATTAGTGGTTTGTAATTTTGCGTACATGAAAGCTGATACTCGGTTTGTTGCTTCGTTGATTGTGTCATACACATACAATTGGGCAAATTTAGGTACTTGACCATCAATTGGTAACAGGGTTCCTATTCTGTGGTAATTTTGGCCACTGATGACAAATTGAGGAGGCCCGCCTCCTTTGTTTAATTGAGTATCAACTTTGGCACCCATGGATGTGAAAGCAAACATACTGTTGTATAACCGAATGTTCGCAATAAAGTTATGACCCCTTTCATCTATTCCATTAACCAAATCTAGTAATAATTGGGGTGCCTTTGTTAATAAGGCAGGGCAACTTTTCCCTTCATGCAACATAGTGAAAATGTAGGATTCAAACCATAATAACTTTTCTCAGCACGTTCATCATACCAACAGGTTGCATAGCAATACATACAATTAAAACTCGCATCTCCAATATCAAAGTACCATACAAAGACAACAACATTACATCATCAAATGACATAAACTTGACCATATTGCGTATAACTGTGTATGTGGGGTAGAGTGTGTAGATTAAAAATAATTAATTGTGTGAGATAACCTTGTTCTTCACATTCCTCATAGTCAAGATAGTCATGTGGAGCACCATTAGTTGTGCATTGAGCGGGATGTTTGAAGGGGATATATGTTCGAGGAATATTTTGGTCAACTGACAATAGAGAAGATTGTTATTTAATATATGAATGTCAGAAGCAAAGTTGCCTAATGCAGTAAGTTGAGCATGGTGTGGTTAGGGCGACGTGGTGTGCATTTTGGTGAAGTTGTAGTTGATGCGAGAATAGTAGTGGGCATTTAATGTGTGATAAGAAGAAGTTCATATTTTGATTGGGAAAAAATATAATTTGTTAGAAAATGATTTGTGTGTGATGAGCAAGGTTTTTGAAACCGAACCGGTAATTTTACAGGCGAATGCACAATATCATAGTGAAATGGTTCAACTGCTGATGGTTGAACCGTAATTAAACAGATATAAATTAATTAAATTTTTGAATATAATATAATCATTTCTGTCGAAAAAATAGTATTAAACTTTTATGGCATGAATAAATTTGACATTGTAATTAAATAAAGCGGATATTGCTATATAAACTGTAAATAATTAGATCGAATTTTAATATTTGAGTAAAACAAATAATTTGTTTGTACTATGCTTTATAATGTGATTTTTTGTCTGTAAGCTTATCAGGAACATTTTACTGCCAAAATACTTTCATTTGTTTTTTTTTATCAAAATTAGGAAAATACAATTTCCTTATTTTGTTAAAGTTTTAAACATGAAGATTGAAGTACATTAGTGGTCAAAATTGACAACTGATATTAGGAAAACAATTTTACATACGTCACAATTGATTTACTAAAAACAGGCTCCTTGGATGGATTAAATTTTTAAAGTAAAAAACCTAGCACTGTACATAGTGTGAAGCGTGATGATAAAGAGGATACATACAATTTTCCTGGTTTGTGGTGGGCGGGTGGGATGAAGGATGTTGTCCCGCATCCGTCAACTGGGCTGATTCTTGTAAACTCCAGGGAACCACTGAATTTGACAGCATTAAATAATTAAATAATAAATCAACATATTAAAAATATGGAAAAAAGGGGGGAAAGTCGTTTGCATAATTAAAAAGCTTAAATAACTTACTGTTATCAATCTGTCGTCGGCTGGACATCGAAGTGTTATTCGTACTTCTTGGCCTTCCTCGCTTCCTCTGTTTTTTTAAGTTACTTGTAAGACCTGTCATAAGATGAGGAAAGTAATTAGCCATGACTCTGTTGTGAATTTGGAAGAAAAAGGGAAGTTAACAGAACCGTCAGTTGAGACCCAGAAGCTGATGAGCTAACCTTCATCTGAGGATGGTTGCATGCTGTTGAATCAATTCAAAAGTTATAGACCGTTTTTCAACAAAGATGGAGGAAATTGTTGCTATAAATTTGATTCAGAACATTCAGAATTGAGTATGAATCTCCATTTCAATATAGAATCAGTGGCAAGAAAAGTATCGCAATTAACAGAGGATGTGCAATTTAAGAGTGATGAAAACTTGTAAGGCACTTAACAGTGGATGCATGAATGGGGGAAAGGTGAATGACATGTAGTCTGATAGTTGTGTTCGGGTGCAAGGTGATTGAAAGGGTATAATGAAAGTGAGTTGTTTCAAATTGGGGAACAACTTGCTGTGTAAATGTTAAAGGGAATTCAAATATCTTTGAAAGTATCCGTGATTTGAAATAATAGCGCCAGAGGACGGGCACTTTAATCAAAGCGAAAGTGTGTCCGCTTCATAGATAATATGATTCCTCTTATTGGGCCGCTGCAGGAAATGTATTGGTAAGACGGCATAGGGTCAAGCATCCAAAATGCAACAAATACACCGAAAATAGGGAGGTCGTAGTTGAAAGGATAGTGTTAATGGGTTGAAGTTGATGTTAAGAAACGAATTTACTTGTTAGAATGTCTATCACGCACATGGAATTGTTGGTCGTTTACTTTCATATTTGGGGTGTGAATTTTGAGCCAAATACTTATGTTGTTGCACAGGTAATTTTGCATTAAGGTGATATCCTTGACATAGGAGGACGAATATTGGTTGTTCATTAGCGGAGAGGAGGCAGAAAACGCTGGTAAACCACCCACGCAGGCCTTTATTCTACTGCTGTCATACAATGTGGCACATGTGCCCTTTTGTGGGTGCCAAGTAAGTCAAATTGGATGTCCGTAAATCCAACAATAATTGTCTACCTATTAGCCTTCAAAAGTTAAAGGTCAGGGATGAACATAGCAAAGGACCCAAAGTCTGGAAATGCGTCAACATTCAAAGGCCACACGGTACTAACACACGAAGCCTAACACCATGTGGCAATACCAAAATAAACGACAACCAAACCTTACAAAGTGGCCCACATTACTTAGTTACAAAAGTGTGGGTGTTTAGTGTGGGTGTTTAATGTGGTCATTTAGCAACACTGGATGAAAATAAACGACCACAGCAAGCCTTCATGAGTCATTTGGTGGGTTTCCTGGTTGAAAATTCAGACAATGCTTGTCCACGACCACTTGTTCTTAGGTGTTTGAATCTAATTGGGTGCCTTCTTTGTTGATAGACAAACTGCCATGGGATGAAGATGGACCACCGTAACCCATTGGGCCTACATGAGAGCTACCATGGCCACGATGGAATTGTATTTCTTGGCTCTCCAAGCATTCTTGCAACAGTAGCCTTGGGTTGTAGAAATTCAAATAAGTTAGTGGACTTTTGATAATGAAACCACTGGAAGCCTTAAGCAATTAAAGGAAAAAAAGGATGATAAGGCCATAGGAAATAATAGGGAGTATTTTCACCTTGCGGTCAGACCTAAAGAAATGTCCCTTATAGAACATTCTTACAAGTTCTTTGTCAGCACAAACCCTTTTTACTTTGAAACCACCCTCTTGAAGGGATGAAGTGTGAAATGGTTTAACCAAAAACAGCATACGTTTCCCAATGAGGGAGTTAAAAACATGTGGAGGTGTATTATTGTGAGGAACCTGATACATCAGACACATGATGTTAATGAGACCATTTCATAACATGTCATCACCAACAATATGGGTTGGAGTGGGATTGGAGAACAACCTGCAATGTTGAAATGAGTTATTTACATGAAATATTCATTAACTTTTGCACATCCGCATCACCCAATGACAGGTAAGTTGTATCTTGGCCATTAGAAATCTCAACCTTTAGATTGTACCTAAGAATGAAAAATCTTTATTTTAACATGTACATAAGTATACACAATAATTCCAACCAACCAAACCAATAACTGTTTGTTACATGCACACTATCCTTTCACCTTAACATTACATTATTGAAAACTATTTGTGAAATCAATGTAAAATTAATATTGGTTAAAAGATTTAACCCAACCGAATATCATTATTGTGACATTTTGAAGGAATAAATAACAAAGGAGTTATAATAAACGAAGGCCATATTTTGTGATGAGAGGGAATTGCTCTCCTTTGGAGATTTTGCATGGACTAAGTTATCAGTGATAAGTTATTATTTTAGGGAGTCAAAGATGGATTAAGGTTAAACATTGAGTAAACGTTAAGGTATCCAGTAAGTAACCATGGGTGATTGAATACCAATATCAATGAGTCTTAGATGTATGCAACTTAAAAAGAGGGAAGAACACATATAAGATTGGAGTAAATATATCGGAAAAACTTGTTCTCTAATAATTGGTTGAGACTATTTTTTTGTAATTAAGGTGGTAGCATTTGCAGCAAGGCTATTTGTTTAAGAATGTAAGGCATGATTACCTTGGTATGAGCGAGTAAGAACCATCACATGAGTACAGGGAGGGACCTTTGGATGAGCATGGACGTTTCTTACACGATGAAAACCACCAAGCCTGATTTTCCAATAACCTAGTGATTGTTGCGCACACAACAAAAACCCCAACTTGTACAGTGGATGAATAGACAGTATGTGAAGGCTACTATATATTGAGAGAGTAATCTACTAAAAGTGTGCAAAAAATATTCAATTTACCTGCTCTGTCTTTAAGTCTCCAACTTGCCTCCGTGGATGGTAAAGAAAGAACTCATCACGCAATGATAGGCATGGCATGTCCAAATGTTGGTATTGAATCTTTCCATCGGGACTGATCTCAGCACTGTGTAACCTGAAAAGTTTAGTTTGGATAGAAACCTATTAAGTGAAGAGGGTGGAATTGAAATGGAACATGAGGGTGCCCTTTGTGGGGTGTGATCGGATTTAAGAGGGTGTCTTTGATAATGGCAATGGTGTGGGTGCAGTAAAATCTCACCATTCTAGCATCTGGAAAACCTCAGGTATCTGTGGATTGAATAGGACTCGGGTGATATTATCCACGCTCTCAATGCCTACATCTCCTGATAACAATACATTGAAGTGGCTTAAAGTGCATGGTTTAGGCTATTATTGGTTACAATGAATGATGGCCCAATGAAATGAAAAAACACAAAAAGTTATATATCCTCATATTACCAAACAGGACTTGGGCATCGGGCACTATTCTAGCAAATTGCATTACTATGACAGGAGTGCATGGACCATTGTTGTGCAGGAACTGAAGCATGTCCTCCAAATACTCATCATATAAAACACATTCTATTGTCCCCATTTTGTTAAAAAATCAGTTACGTTTAAAACTACAATCCAAAGAAGGAAAATTAATGTACTCATGCCTTGCTGAGAAGGGGATTGCACAACTCACGATGGGTCAGTAATCTCTATGTATATGGCAGCCACATCCTTCTCCTCAGTGATGTATTCTCTTTGGCATGAGAGGAAAGTTAGGAGGCCAACCGTGTCTACAAAAGTCAGAGAAATTTTTGACCAAAAAAAAAGCAAATGCATAGTGTAAGGGAAGTGCAAATATAATGGCTAAAATGGCACAACTTACCCACAAGTACATCTGAGTCATGTTTTCTCCTCACAATGTCACTGCAATTCAACGGTGACAGGCCGAAAGAGGTGAAACACACGCTATCAAGCTTAATAACTTGTGAGTGCTTATGAATGGCTAGACGGAAAGGATTCCTAGTAGGCCTATCCTTGGAATCATTTGGAATGATGGTTAGACGACCGATTTCATACATCCCCCTTCAAGCATATCTAGTTTTTTCCTCCGCAACAAATCCTTGCTAACAGACACTTGGATTTTGTCCTCCTATTTGGAAAACACCAGAAATAAAACATGTTAAATACAAATTAAATTTCATTGAACCTCAGTGGTTGGATAATTGAAATAACAAGCTAAAGCACCTCCTTTTCATCAGTAAGAAAAGCCAGTTTGATCTGATACCTCAGGATCAATGAAAACCATTTCCACAGTCTGCACACATGAGAAGTCACTACACACCGGAGTTGTCCAGAGCCTAATAAGTTGAGCTCTTACAACCCATAAGGGAGCATCAGGGGATATTTCCCTGATGTGGATGAAGTTTCCACCCAATGCTGACATGTTGTTTCTGTGTTTGAGGAAAGACAACTTGCCACAACAAATGCGCTTGAGTAGGTATGATAGACTAAGGCTGATGTGGGGTGGCATATGGACTGAGGATATCGTTTTTAAGGCAATCCACCAAGTAAGATGCATTTAGTAAGAGAGGTTAATGCTAAAGGTGTGTCTTAGATGGGGATTGAGGTGATTGAAATGGGTCAATCAGTGGGAGACGTTGATCACAGGTGTGGCAGGCCCAACTTTACCCTGGATGCTTAAGTTAAATTGAGTCATGTGAAGAGAATAAAATATGAGAGTTGTATTGGTGAAGTGGCAGTTGAGGGAAGCAGTTACTAAACACAGTTATCCGAACTACAAAATGGCTGATTTCTAATTGAAAGGGTGAATTGGTTGGAGGGTTATGTGAAGCTGACCATTAAAAGGGTTGGCTACAAAGCCACCCCACTTTAAAAAATGGCATAAAACTTTGAATACCATGTCAGTATTTATTTAGAATGTTTTTACATGTAATATCTCACTCTCAATGGACAGGGGTGTGTAACGGATCACCTGACATGTAGGCCTGCTTTTGATACAATGACTCCCCACATGTAAGCAAATAGAAACCTTTATGAGAGCTATTTATGGAATTCTAAGTGCTATCATTTTGTTGATTACAGGTGAGGGGTAGATGGATATGATGGTGTGTACTTACTGACAATTGCCATTAAAATAGGCTTCCAGAACCACAAACCAATTGCCACACATGTTGATTTCATATATTTATACTTCATGATACATTTTGTTATTTATATAGGCTTAACATGGAATAACATATGACCTTAGATGGGCACAATAATGGGCAAATATACAACCTTGGATGTGCAAGGTGAAGTACATTAGACACAATGACTTAAAGGAAACATTCGTGTTATGGAGATATTGAACGAATTAGTGAAAAGTGGCACCTTGAACCAAACATGATGAGAATGGTGAGAGAAACATACAAAGAAGTAAATGTTTTTGGTTTTGGCAGCCAAATCCAAGCCATGCGAATAACTTCGGTGTTAAGGGTCCATCCATTAAGCTTCGATGAAAGGAAATCACACTGACAGCTTATGAGTACAACTTTAAGAATCTTCAGGTCGTCCAACTCTGCTACACACAGAACACACAAGTTGGATATCTATTGGAATGTACACAATTGACCTTTGCACAATGTGTCTAGGTTGAATGTCATGGGGAATCCGTTTTGGGCTACCGACTACTCCTAATTAGGTGGCCTCATATGCAGGCTTGTCATTTGGGTAGCATTTGAGGTGGAGTGGCCCAAAAACAAATAATGTTTCTGTAAACAACCAAAAATCATCACCTTATAAGAGGGTTTCGTCCAAAAATCAAAATCTATTTATACGAGGGTGGAAATTACGTGTTCACATTTGGTTTAGGGTGAGCCTATTTTGTGCAGATTAGGCTTGGTTGAACGCACGGATTGAGGTTGAAAATATGACTTCAACCAGTTTCAATAATTCATGTGATTGGGTTGGGCCTTTGGATTAACGCTTGTTCCCTCAGGGTCAGGAATATCCAGTAGCAAAGGGCACAAAAAATAAGAATGTAAACAACACTTATTTTGAAGGCCACAGAAGTGATTTTTTATGGAATTGATCGTCAGCCAAAATTCGTTTGTATATCTCACAATGAAGCAACAATTGTTGCAATGAACAAAGAGTCTCACAGTAAACATGATGCAGAATAATAGCATGGCAAGAGGTAAAAGCTGCTTCATTGGGGGAAACAGCCGCACAATTTAATTCCAAAGGACAAATCATACAGAACACTAATATATTACCATTAATAATCTGGGGCTACAACGGAACCATAAGAAAGTACTCACAGTATGCCCTTAAAAAATAGAATAATACAATTACTTTGCAGACTACTTCAACGCAGCAATACCCAAAATAACTTAAGTAACACACACCGCACCTAAGAATCCTTGAGCAAAAAGGATGCCACATGGTGTCGTGAATTGTAGCTCCAGAAATCATGCTCAGTGCATGGTGATTACAAACAGTTACTATGTACATACCAAAACACCCCCTAGATGCATTCTTAAACAACCTATATAGTCTAAGTTCTTTCCAGCTTGATGCTTCTGAGCCTAGTTCTTTTTTTCACCTCAGCAGGAGCATCTACTATTGCCTCACCTTGTCTTTTAAGCTCACCAACAATGTCCTCTGCATGATATGTGGATGGGGTGCATGAATTATGGCTCACATCCGTATTAGTAACAACAGAGTTGCATTGCGATGTCAACTCAAGCATACATGCACTTGTTTCGCAGCCTCCCAATTTTGAGAAAGCAGGTGCAAATTTGTTCTACAAAATTTTTACAACATAGACTTATATAAATTTTCACATGGTGAAGGCAACTTCACTAAATATTCAAACAGTTTAAGCCAATACTTATTAAGTTAATTAAAGGAAATAAGATGAGAATAAAACCTTCAAAGGAGTCTCTTCATCAACTACACCTTTGAACTCTTCAATAACACTTGGATCAGCACACACCCTTCTGACAATATATGATTCTTCACTGCCAAACTTTGCATCCTCCTTCCTCTCTACTCGGAAGAGGAACTCCTGCCCAATTAGATCCAATATATCAGACGGGTAGCTCTCAGTTGGGTCACCCTACATGATAAATGACAAATCCAAAGGTTAAGACGCTGAACAGGTAACCACAAGCAAATAAGATGAACAAACACTTAATACAACTAATTTGGTTGAACTGTAAGGGCACCTTAATCTCAGAAAGCATTTCTCTGCAAGTTTTGTTCATTAAGGAATAGCATTTTGAGTCCCACATCATTAACGAAACCCAATCCTCACCATCTATGACCAGAATCTTTATCTTAAACCTGTTATGTAAACAACAGACAGAACCATTTAACATAGATAATTAATAAAATCCAAAGAGGCTTCAAGCCATAGAGGAAACAACTTTTAATAAGCATGAGGGTTTGGGGATTAACCTTGGGTTCATTTCAAACATAACTTTGTGGCAATCACGACAGTAAGGTGAGGCATAATCAAAGGATAAAGCTTTCATGCATGTGCAAGCCATGTACCACCAATGATCTTCCTGCAAGACTTCATCAGTCACCCCCAGAACAATGGCACAACCATCCTGCACACATTCGAGGCAAAGATAAATCCATACACTGAGATAAACCAGAGAACCTAAATCAAAACCCATGAAATTCCTCTTCTCACCTCCCTACTGACGCTCAGTTTTCCTAGAGACTTTCTAGGATAAATAGTGAGGAACTCTTCTTTCATGGAGACCTGTCGAGATCTGTCGCTAATGGAACCAATCGCAAGTTCAGTCTCTACCTCATGCACAGCAAGCCTGAAGAACAAAAAAATATTATTTCAGCGCATTCCTTACAATTCAATCGGGAAATAATTGTAATTACCTACCCATTCTTAAACTCAATTGCCTCTGGTAAGTTAGGGTTCCAGTAAAACTTAGTTGCATTCATCACATTTTGAATGCCCACTTGGCCTGCAAGACACGTTGCATATAGTTAATAAAGAGGCCATTGAAGGAAATTTCAAATACCTAGAGTTTGAACCATTAAAACTCTGTAAACATGTAAATAACCACCCTTATATGTATTCGCTTTGGCTAACTGGATGATTATGACGGGCAACCCGTCTCTTGGGATAGTGAGAAAGCCTGCTACAATGTCCACCATATCACCGAACACTGCACATCTTATGGAGCCCCTGTTTCAAAAAAAAAGGCAAAGTACTCATTAAATCATGTTTCAGCCTTTAGAAATAGGAAATGGAAAGATAACAGTCACGAAATTTATCAATAAACTCAAGCAAGCAGATAGATGGCCACATTTCGTCAACTAAATGAAGCAGCATCAGCCTTGTCTCCCTGCCTTGCTTCTTCATGGTGATCTCCTCGGAAACAGCCGTGAGGACACCCATAAAATCTGATGCAAGATAAAAAAACTGTCACTGGTATAAAGAAACAGAAAAGAACCCAAAGGTGATGTGCGATGGAGATACTCACCAAAGAGGAAGTCAGAACAACCATTAGTCTTGTTTATGTCTGAAGTTTTCAGCAAAGAGAACCCAGAGACTGGGATGTTTATTGAAGGACAGGGTACCAACTTGGTTCCACCATTAAACACGAGCTTAAATTTGTGATGTGCTGCCCGAAACTTCCCCGAATTCCCTGTGAGGCCAAAATTGGAGAGCCTACAAACCTCCCCCTCAGCCACAGCCTGGGAAAATTTCATCATAACGTTCTTCGGCACTGTCGCCTCTATCCTCCCACCCTGCACCAATTAAGAAAACGTCAATACAATGAAGACATGTCTCCGAAATTAGGGCTACACAAAGGAAAAGTTGGATGGACTTTGAAGACAACCTCTTCGTCAATGAACACCATTTGCAAGGCATACGGATCATTGGGCTTTGCAAGTGAAGCCATGTTCCACACCCTTAACAGCTTAACCCTCAACCGCCAATTCTGTCGATGTCCACAAAGGCTTTTAATGGTATGAAACACGCCTGGAACCAACGCCATGAGTATATATAATTTTGATTTCCTTTAGGAGAAAAACGGAGACGAAAGAGCTGAGGAAATCATAGGTTGGAATGTATTTATACCTTTGGGTTGGACCTTATTCATTAATAAATCGCGCGTGATTTGAATTTTAAATTGTGCTTCGCCAAAAAAGAAGGGACATTTTCCCGGCAGCAATAGGTAAATGGTATCTATTAGAAGGTTCCATTCCCACTTGAGAACCATTTAAAATATATTTTTGGCAAGAAAAACTAAAAGTGGAGTTAAAGGTGACAAGATTGGAATCTCCTCCCAGACTCGAGCCATGTGTATTAGCACACAAGCACCGAGAGATTATATCAACCACAAATTTAGTTATTGTTTTAGATTTTACATTTTACAACCATCCAAAAACTTACCCCAGGAAAGTGACCTCACAGAAATTTAAATTTAGGCTTTTAAGTTGCACTGCAACCATTTTTTTTTTGGAAGATAAAAGGTTCAAGACATATAGGAGACACCATACTTAATGTTGCCACTATCACTGTTACAGATTAACAGCTGTAACGCATTACCCTATACAAATATCTTTTAATGTTTAATTACACTGCCTCATATATACAGATACAAATAAAAAGATTTACTACTACAGGAAACGGAATAAAACCCCCACATTTTTCTCGCCATCTAATGTCACATTAAACAATATAAAAACAAACATTTCAAAGCACACCTTTTTTAACAAAAAGAGATTATATCAGCACCACATCACACGGATTACTACACACCACACCATTGCATTTACAGTTGTCTCACAATTACCTTTAATTAACTTTAAGAATTAAAAACCTGGCTACTGTGTGTGCACCATGAACAGTGCAAAAACAACCTGAAAACTTGGAGAATTGTAAAAGTTTTAGATTCTCTTTGATATTTATGAATCCCTGTTTTTATAATATCGGTGTTTTTATTCTGTGCTTAATGCTTAGCTTCCCCCTGTGTGTCAGAGTTATAGGTTGGTTTTATGGGGCGCATTCGGAAGGTGGTTCTATAAAATCAATAGCGAGTTTGGGGGAACCTAGGAATAGGAAACTTGAATTCTGATTAGGTAAAAACGCTCATAGTAGTCACGGTGGAAACCAGAATGAATTGATAGCGTAAACAAATAGATCTTTAATCCAGGGTAATTTATCACTGTGGGAACCAGGGTAGATTATTTCTGAGTATTTCATATTTGTGGGAACCTTTGTGAAATAACTTTAATTTGTGCTAAGATATTATAATTGCATATTCATAAATATTATTGGGTTTCACATATGAAAGGGGTGCGATAGACGAAGTTCAATCCTAGTCCAAGTAACTATCTCTATCTTTCTCACTTCAAGTTCAATTTTACTTTATTATTGCAATTCTCTACAACCAACAATTATACGCTCTTACTTGATAGTTGTGACCACTAACCTTTATAAATTGAACCGTTCCCTATGGATACGATACTATTTACTTACTATTATACTGCTGAAATTTTGGTACGCTTGCCAGAATCTCATCAAGTATTTTTGGCGCCGTTACCGGGGAACGGTGTATCAATTTGTAAAGACTTGGGAGGTCTATACTATTAAGTTGTATATATTTTATCTTAGGATTTTTTTATTTTTTTTATTTTTTTGAATTTTTAGAATTTTTTTTTTAGATTTTTAGATTTTAATTTTTAATTTTTAAATTTTAATTTTAATTTTTTTAAAAATTTTTAGAATTCTCTTTCACACTTACTCTTTTCAAGTTTTCTTGTTTATGCTTTTGAGAGGGCAGGTGTCCCCAAATCATCTACAATTTGATCCAGGAATAGAAAGGATATCAAAGAGGAACAGAAGTAGAAACAAGAGAAGGAGACAAAGGAGAAGCGAGGAAGAACCCAAAAATAAGGAGACAAACTCAACACTCTCTGTTCAACCACCCCAAGTGAAGTAAATGTTAAATGGCTTCTGAATGGCAAAATCCTCCAAAAAGAACCCTTGGAGATTATGTTAGGCAGCAAGAACCATATTATTTCTCCCACACACCGATTCAAGGTAACTTCTCTAATTACAACAATTATTATAACAATTTTTCACAAGTTTGGGGAAGTTACCAGAATCAAAATTTTGGGTGGCAACAAGATGTTGTTTCGTCCCACGTGCAAACTTCTGCAGAGGAAATCAGGGCAGATTATAAGATTATAAGGCAGCAAATAGAAGCACTCAACAAGCAGATAGATAACCTTTCTCAATCAATACAAACAGTGCACTCTTATCCTAGCCAGTCACCACAATTAATTTGTGATTTTTGTGGAGGTGACCATCTCAATGGAGATTGTTCTTATCCATGCATTCAAGAAGAGAAAGTTAATTACATGGGCAATCAAGGAAGACCGAGCAACTTCTCCAACAGCAACAACTTTACAAACAACTCACAAGAATGGAGAAATAGCCAGAATCAGGACTTTGGGTGTCACCAAGATGATGTTTCAGTCCACAGGAAACCTTCTTCCCAACAGCAGCAAAGCTACTTTTCAGTTCAACCATGGCATTCAGATGGGGAAAATCTTATTGAAAAAAAGTTGCAAGAATTGATACGATTTCATAAGGCTTATGAAGAAGCAGGACTACCTGTTGACCCCGTACTAGCTGAGATAGTAGAAAATATGACCAAATGTCGGTCAGAACAAATTTCAGCAAATGTACAGCCCAACCTTGAAGAACAATATGATGACATGACCACCATAAGTGTTCAACTAATAGGGGAGGAAACCAATGACAATCTGGATGATGAAGAAGAAGGTGAAGCAGAAGAAGAAGAAGAAGAAGAAGAAGAAGAAGAAGAAGAAGAAGAAGAAGAAGAAGAAGAAGAAGAAGAAAAGGATGAAACAGAAAAGACCGTGCCTAAAGAAGAGAATGACTGTGAAGGGGAGGAAGAGAACAAAACATATGAGAGTGTACATGATGAAAAAGATCAAGAAAATGAGAAAAAGAGTGAACAGGGAGAGAGTGAGTCAAAGCCCGAGAAAGGAAGGGAAGTGGTACCAAGACTAAAGACCGTGCCTTATCCAACCAGCCCTCCAAAGGAAGATCAAGAAATGTATGGTGCAAGTATTAAACCTTCGAAACCTCACAAAAGAAAGGCCTGCAAACATATTGACCAGAACAAGGCAAAGAGAAGAAAAGTCAAGCTAACATCACAATCAAAGCCTAAGTTGCGATTGAGGACAAAGTGGTCAGGCATATTCCATACCAAGGACACTTGTCAAGCAAAAAAAGTAAAAACTAACAACTGTGAATTTCCCAAGCTTCAGAAGGAGAAGACCTATGCAACTCAGCAAAAGACTCCAAAGAAAAGAAAGGACGGGCCAAAGGAGTCAGCAACATGGTCTAACTCCAGACACAAGACCAAATGGGTAGATTCAAGTCACATTCACAGTTGGTCCGAGGCAAGAATATGGGTAGGGACACTGCCCAAAGGAGTCAAGGGTACAACACAGAGGCTGGCTAAAGGATATCAGTATCACCCACCTTGAAAGAACAGGCGTCAAGCTATATGACGTTAAACGAGCGCTTCCTGGGAGGAAACCCAGAGATTTTTAAGTTTTTAATTATTTTTGTTTTCTTTTATTTTTGTTTGTTAATTAGGATTTTTTTAGTATTAGGAAATTTTCAAAATTAATTGGAAGGAGTTTGTGGAAAATTACATTTTTAAATAGTTGGAAGTAGCAGAAAACTTGACTTAAAATTGCAAAATTTCATTCTGTTTTCTGCACTTCACCTGCACTGAGTGCAGGTAAAGCGCAGAAATGCAATTTTAGTCACTGTTTTCTGCGCTTCACCCGAGCTGAGCGGAGGTGAAGCGCATCGGTACAAAATTTCAAAAAATCCCTTATTTTCCCTTGTACCGTCTCTCTATTTCCTAAGCTCTTCTTTTCACTTTTTCCACTCATAACACTCCATCAATTTTGAAACTTTCAAGTTTCAGATATGTTTTCTTTAGTTTTCACCAATTGAAATCTTCATTTACTGTCTTTATTAGGCTCTCAGACCATGCAACTTGTGTTAGAAAGACCAGTTGACCTCAAACCAATCAGGAGTTACCAGACCCATACCCATGCATGTTGCTTGAAGAGTTCCAGATATTCTTGCAGTGGCCTGGGGACAGGTCTATTCATCAAGGGGGAGGTGGAGCAGCATGACAAGAACTTACAGGATACAGAGGATGAAGATTGATACTGGTGTTTTTCTTTCTTTTCATTCTTTTATTTTTTAGGATTAAATTTATTTTTAGCTAATTAGGATTTTTGTTTTGTTTTTCATTTTTTAGGATTTAAGAAATAGGGATTTAAGGAATTAATTTTAAAATCTCAAAGCTAGGCAGTCTAACTAACCAAATTAGGAAAGAAATAGGAATTTTGAGATTAAATCCATAATCAGTTAGAATTCGGATATTATGCAGGAAAATATATCAGAGTAGTTAATTAATTTCAATGAGTGATTTCATTAAGGAAATTAGCCAAAAAGGCGGTGAGTTGTGAGACCAAACACTTGATATGAGAGTTTTCACCGCTGCTTGTCAACTGTTATTGCTTGAGTTTTTGGATTTTATTTTGCACTTGGAAAATATGGAAGTTATAAAGGCAAAATTTTGTGGTTTAACTATTTGCTCAGTGCAAAAAAGCCAACCCATGAAAATTTTTTCCAATTTTTTTTGGTAACCCATTTGAGCTTTAATGTTTCTTTTCTTATGCACCTTAGCCAAAGTTAATGTTATATATGTTAGGAATATGCACTAGAGACTTATATATTTATGAACATCCATCGCTTGTATCATGTTATTTTATAAAGGCAAACTTATTCTTTTAGAATATAATTATTGTCCTTAGAATAGTAAGCTTAAATTTCATAAGAAATCAAGTAGATGACTTGATCGTGAGATCTTATGAAGAACTATTCTTAAATAGTCCCTAGTCAAGTATCATCTTAGGACAAAGATGCATTTAGACTAGTATGTGAGTTCATTGATGATCACATCTCACAGATCATGGATATGAGATATCATGAGCTCACATAGATACACATTAAGAGTAATGGTGTACTGGAAAGACCCACCTTAAGAACGTTGCATGGATTGTTACATAAGTGTCATGAACGTTTCTTAAATTGATAAATGTTATATAAAGTCCTTTGACCTGAAATCACTACGATTCCTACATAAGGAATTATGTGTTTTGAATATCATCAAACGTTGCCTGTAACAGGGTGTTCATAAAGTTGGTATTTGGACATATAATAAATTATGTGGAGGAATGTGAGTGCCCTAGATGGGATTTGTCCATCCTATGTAATAGGAGTTATATCTGTAGGCCTCTTGATAAAGTGAGACTGCAAAATGCATGGCCATGCTCAGGAGGATAAACATGAGATGTTTATTTTCTGTACAGTCTACTTGGGGATCAAGAAAATATAAATTGAACTATACAAGGTTGACACAATCCATGCCCTTGTGTTCAATTAGATATTTGGACAAAGGGACAGATCATATAAATTATTATCATAAAATAGGATTTATGAAAGTTATTGATAATCTTAATATTTGGATAGTGATGTGTTGCTAGATACCGCTCACTATTTATGATATTAAATATAAAATGGTTTTATTTTAATATTATAACCAAATATTAAAAGCCTATTGGGTCACACGCATACAACAAGCCACTAGGAAAGGATAATAATTCTAATTTAATTTAATTAGAATTATAACGTAATGGGTCAGGCCCATAAGTGTAAGGGTTAAGTGAGTGAAGGGGTAAAACCCTAGCCACCACTCTATAAATAGAGCATAAGATGCACTACCCCATAGACATATGAGCAATCGCTTTTTACTCTCTAAGGCTATTAGCAGAGCTGAGGAGGGTTTCCTAGTTCGGCTGTTGGCGTGGACACCACTAGAGACGTGACTGCTATTGCCTTGTTCATAATCCTAATAAGATACGACCTTTCGTTTTAATACCTTTTATGTCTTGATTCGTGTTTTCGCAAAACAATTATAACAAGGGAGGGAATCCATTTATTTCCGCTGCACCCTGACCACATGCTTGATTCCCTTTCAATATCATGTCCCTACACACTTGGGATAAAGAGCAAAGGTGAAATTGGATAAAATGGGAAGATTGGTTGGTGACTTGAAAAGTGAATTGATTCACTTAAAGAATTACAAAGAGCAGGCACATGAAAGCAAAAGAAAATCACTCCCCCAAAAATAAAAAGAAAAAGTGAATAAAAGTAAACAAGTTGGGGGGAGTGAATCATCAAACAAGAGAAGAGGCCAGCTGAACAAATGCAAGTCAAGAATGCAATGGAAAATTGAGAGAAGGCTCAAAAGAACAAAGAAAAATTCAAAATTGCTCTCTATTCTAGTGTTTCTTTGCACATCCAGAAAAACCATGAATTCTTGATAGCTCAGCCTCATTACAACCAAAGAAAGACCTTTTGATCCATGATTAACCATGTGCATGTCTAATGACCAGAAATGACTATCAATTTTAGTTGTTCAACTACAGTGAGAAATTGAGGGAAACACTTACCCGTGAGCATGAGAGGATTCATTGATTTTTTTCTTCACTTATTGTTTTGGTTGCTATTTCTGAAAAAGTTTGAATGTATTTTTATCCTGTTTTGGTTGAGTTTTGGATATATCACTTGATTCTGACTTTCAATCTAATATTTGGAAAGTAACAACTGCCTAGCAAGAAGTGATAAATTTATTTCCTTAATCTTTTTGAGAATCATGACAGGGGGTTGAGTCCATTTTGATTGCAAAAGGTTTTCTTGCTTGAGGACAAGCAAGAAGTTAAGTTTGGGGGTATTTGATAAGTGCAAATTATATGATATATTCTTGTATTTTTACTGCACTTATCAGGGGTAAAATAGTAATTTATGCCCAAAATAATCCCTTTTTAGTAATAATTGTAATAATTGTGTTTATTTAATTTGAATTTGATGCTATTTTAATATAAAATCTGTTGATTTTGCAGATTTATGAGAGAGATTTAAACGAGGAAAGAAGATAACATTATTTGAGGATAGGATCTACAGATTTGAAGTTTGAATGAGAGCAAATAAAGATAAGATCAGCAACCATTTAAACAAGGATTCTGCGGATAACTTCCTCAATTTAAATTCAAAGATAAGATAAACACAGAATCAATTTGAAAAGAGGGAAACAAGGGAAGTCAAACAGATAAGGATAAGATCAGAAAGAAATCAAGTTGTTCAAAGAGGAAACAGAATAATCTGTTACGCACTCCAAGATTCAGCCCAGATTGGAGTGCATCATTCTGTAACATGCGCTTCACTTGCGCTAAGCGCGGGTGAAGCGTAACTGCGCGGATTTGTTTTTAGATCTATTTTCAAAATAGGTTCCTTTCAAATTTAAGATAGCTTTCCTTCATCTATAAATGGGATCCTTTTGTACATATCATGGGAGCTTTTGGAGAGACGGCAGAGCAGAAGCAAGGGCTGGAGAAAGTGGCAGTTTCTCTATTGGTTTGTAATGGCTACCATGCGTAGCTAAACTCTCCAATGGGATTGAATATAGTTGATTCAATCCCCAATTGTATGTGAATTCTCCTTGATATTTATGAATCCCTGTTTTTATAATATCGGTGTTTTTATTCTGTGCTTAATGCTTAGCTTCCGCTTGTGTGCCGGAGTTATAGGTTGGTTTTATGGGGCGCATTCGGAAGGTGGTTCTATAAAATCAATAGCGAGTTTGGGGGAATCTAGGAATAGGAAACTTGAATTCTGATTGGGTAAAAACACTCATAGTAGTCACGGTGGGAACCGGGATGAATTGATAGCGTAAACAAATAGATCTTTAATCCAGGGTAATTTATCACTGTGGGAACTAGGGTAGATTATTTCTGAGTATTTCATATTTGTGGGAACCTTTGTGAAATAACTTTAATTTGTGCTAAGATATTATAATTGCATATTCATAAATGTTATTGGGTTTCACATACGAAAGGGGTGCGATAGACGAAGTTCAATCCTAGTCCAAGTAACTATCTCTATCTTTCTCACTTCAAGTTCAATTTACTTTATTATTACAATTCTCTACAACCAACAATTATACGCTCTTACTTGATAGTTGTGATCACTAACCTTTATAAATTGAACTCCCTGTGGATACGATACTCTTTACTTACTCTTATACTGCTGAAATTTTGGTACGCTTGCCAGAATCTCATCACTTTGTAGTGTTTCCACGGGCGTGGAATAAAACACATCTTTCACGTGTTCCTTTCTTTTTTTCAATTCAAATTATAGAAAATTGACCCACTTTTCCACGTTTATCTTCCTTCACTTGGATTTCTGTAATCAGATTGCAAATCTTGCTTCATCCGCTTAGACTTAGCTCTTGTCATTGGACCTTTAATTCCTTGAAATGGATCCTTCAGCTGGTCAAATGGATCTCTATCATCCCCTCCCTTTTTAGAAAGATTCGTCCTCGATTCTTAGGCTTTATTTTCCTAACATGGTAATTTGTGAACTATACACTCAGGCTCTTGTATGGTCACAACATCTGCAAAATGTTCATGCTTCTATACAATCAAAACAATTGCAAAAAAGAAATATCATTAGAATACTCAATAATGTGCTTATAAAGGAAATTATCATGCCCAAAGATAAAATCAGATTCAACTCCTCTACAAACATTCAATTGAACTTCATGCAATTTCTTATCCTCACTAGCCAAGAAATCATGCCAACTGAATGAATTATATGACGTTACCTTTTAAACGTCATAACTTTCATGATAATTCATGTAAGGTATATCAGTAAGTGGAAAATAAGAATTAAGAATGTAAGGCACAACTTTACTTGAAGATGCATTAGGCAACATAGTTACTTCATCATGTGAAAATGCATCAAGCATGTGCAACACAACACCACTTGAACCACAAATAGCAACATTGGAACAATTGGTATTAAGATAACACAAAACAACACATGAATCAAAAGAAACAATAAGTCCATGGTTAACCCCCTTAAATGGTGGCAATCCTTGGGGGAACCTCACTTAGAAACATTCCTTCAACTTCCTGCATGCAATCAATACCACTATACATAAAAAGAAAAGTGGAACTCAAGCACACCTTTTTGCTAAGCAATGGAGCACTTGGAACAATATCAACATATTTCCTCATCAAACATGGTAGTTCATGGTGTGTTTCATTCAAAAACCCATCCTCTTGTCCCTATAAAATAACATTACAAACAATCTTTTTGAAGATAACTGGTATGCTTCTATTAGAATATCTAAAGAGGAGGTAGTGCAGAAGGTTCTAAGCCCACCTGATTCCGAGCTTATAGCCAGCAAACTCACACCAATATGCAGACTTTTCCACAAAATATGATGTTACACTATCCTTCCAGGGTTGGGACTATTGAGAAAGTAACTAACCAAGATTTGTTGGTCCTATATCACCTCCTTATAGGTAAACCCCTATCCCTCTCCTATATCATCCTTAAATATATGATTTCTGCTGCCAATCCATTCAGAACCTATGCCAAGCTACCATATAAAATGCTTCTTATAATTCTCTTCAAGCACCATCAAGTTTCACTAGAAGGAGAAAAGAAGGTAGAAGAGTTCACCTTTTTGATAGGAGTAATGTAAGGAAGATGCATATTCACAAACCTGATCCCTCTCTGTCTTTGGAAAGTGATTCTTATGAAGAAGAAGAAGGAGAAGAAGAAGAAGGAGATGGAGTATCTCAATGCCATAGGTCCAAGAACTAGAAGGAAGTGCTTCAGACCTTTAGTGAGAAATGAAAAAGGATAGAGAAGAAAGACAATGCTTTTGTTGAAGAAGATGTTGGACCCAATAAGAAGAAGGAAAAAAGTCCTTCATCTTCTGTGAATGAAGAAGAAGAAATGGAGAACTTGGACTCTCCTGATATTGAACCACCAGCCTCATTCACTTATGAAGAAGAAGAAGTAGACAAAGCTGAAGAAGAAGTTCCCTCTAAGGAAAAATTGGAAGTCTCTTGTTAGAGTTGCTTCTGAAGAAGAAGAAACACCTCTGGTGACATCACCAACAAGGGCTATTTCTGAAATGGAAAATGAAGAAGAACATCAAGTGAAGGCTGTCTTTGGAGAAGAAGTAGAAGTGGAACACAGTCCTGAAGAAGATATGGCTGCTGATGCCTTAACAATGCTTGTTAAAAGCTACTCAGAGCCACCATCTATGACATTTCTAAAGGGAATCAAGCATGTGGTCAGGGTGCAGCCGAATAATTGGATTCCCCCTTGTTATGATCGTTAATGTGAATAACACGAATCAAGGCGTTAAGAAAATAAAAATAGTATGATATACCTTTTGAACTGCTAACGAGGTAATGGCAGCCACGTCTCTAAAGGTGTCCACGCCAACAAACGAACCAGGAAACCCTCCTCACCTTTGCTAGTAGCGTTTAGAGAGTAAAAACGGCTGCTCGTGTGTCTAGGATAATGCATCTTATGCGATATTTATAGAGTGATAGCTAGGGTTTTACCGCCACTCATTTAACTCTAGCACATACGGGCCTGGCTCATTATGCTATAATTCTAATCTGATTAGAATTAATAAGATTCCTAGTCAGCTTGTTGTATGCGTGTGACCCAATAAGTTCTCTTAATATCTGGTTATGATATTAAAATAAAACCCTTTTTATGTTTAATATCATAAATAGCGAGTGACATCTAGCAATACATCACTAATACACAAATATTGAGAATGTCAGCAATTTGACATATTCTATTCTATGATAATAATTTATATGATTTGTACCTTTGTCCAAATATCTAATTGAACACAAGGGCATGAAATGTTTCATCCTTGTATAGTTCAATTTATGTTTTTCTTGATGCCCAAGTAGACTATACAGAAAATAAACATCTCATGTTTATCCTCCTGAGCATGGCCATGCATTTTGTAGTCTAACTTTATCAAGAGGCCTACAGATATAACTCCTATTACATGGGAGGGACAAATCCCATCTAAGTCACTCACATTCCACCACATAATTTATTATACGTCCAAAAACCAACTTTATGATCACCTTGTTACAAACAACGTTTGATGATATTTAAAACATATAATTCCTTATGTAGGAATCGTAGTGATTTCAGGTCAAATGACTTCATATAGTATCTGTCCTAAGATGATGCTTGACCTGGGACTATTTTAAGAATAGTTCTTCATAAGATCTCACGATCAAGTCATCTACTTGATTTCTTATGAAGTTTAAGCTTACTATTCTAAAGATATTTATTATATTCTAAAAGAATTAATAAAATGAATTGTCTTTATAAAATAATATGATACAAGTGATGAATGTTCAAAATAAAACACATAAGTATCTAGTGCATACACTAACAATTTCCCTTCCCATTCTTCAAGTAGATGACAATGGTGAAGAGTGTGCACAACCATCTCCTGCTAGGAAAGAGGAGTTGCACCTCTTCGATGAAGAAGAAGAAGAAAAGAAAGAAGAAGCTTAATCAGTTCCTTCTGCTGGAACTTTTGCCACTATATGGTAAATCAATTTCTTGCTTCCTCTATCATTGATTCTGGAATACCACCTATTGCATCTCTTAAAGAAAATATCCCTAACATTTCTTCCACCTTGGCTTCCTCGGGGTCCTTCGTGCAATAACTGAGTATTGAAAGAGAGAATGTTATTCCTCCTCAACCTGAGAAGGTTGCTTCTGGAGATGCTGCTGGTCCCTCCCAAGCTTCTATGCCCAACTTTCATGCTATTGAGAAGCAAGTGAGGAAGATCAAGGAAATGAGATGATTGAGTGTTTTACTGAACATCAATTTTGGTTTAACACATTTGTGTTACCAGTAATTGTAGCTCAAGCCCCTCTAGTGCCTTTTGCTCCATTTCAGCCTCCCTAAGATATCCTCAAGCCAGCTACTTTATCATCTTCAGATCATTCCTCTCCATCGAAATAAGCGATGATGATTCTGCTTCTCTTCTCCACCCTTGATTGATTTTGTTGTTTTTGATTGATGATAAAGGGGGAGAAGTAGTAATGTAGTTAAATGGATGATTGTAATTTGTTTTGGCTGATGGATAATTGTAACAGTTTAATGATTCTGAACAATTATTTTTGGCTTGCTGAATGTTTGATTCACTCCTATAACAATTATTATATTCAGTACAAATTTGAATTTTTTGATAAATACAATGCTCTTATATCTTCTGAAGTAATATGTTTTATGATCATTCAATATCTTCTAGAATAATGTTTCTGATAGCATCTAAATATCTTCTAAAGAAAGCACAGATTCAGGGGGAGAATTTATTCTTAAATCTATTTATTCCCTAAAATTCAGAATCATATAAGATATATTTTGAAAGGTTGTCATCATAAAAAAGGGGAGATTGTAAGGTCCAAGAATCCTCTTGAGATGTTTTCATAATGATAAACTCTCAAAATACACCTAATATAATTCTGAATAAATGTATACTAATGTTTCAATTGAGTTTATCTTAAGAAAGAACAGAAAAGTCCTAGCATTCATCAAAAGGATTTAAAGGAATCTGTCAAGAAGAAAGAAAATATATAAGGCATAAAAAGAAAGACTCCTGCAACTAATATATATGCTCAGAAGAAACAGGTTATATTGAAAGACTTAAAGGAATGATCTGCACAAGTTTAAAAAACCTCAATAACATTACCAAAAAGGAGAAATTCATTTCTCCAAAAGCAAGATAGTTGTACAGAAGATTATAGAGAACATGAAAGCTGTTGAGAAGAAACTGTCATCAACACATCATATTGCCTTAGAAGGAAGGAATACTGTTAGCAAGCTCCAAAAGAAAGATATTGACAAAATACACTTCAAATTCAATTTACTGGATATACAAACACTATATGCTAAAATTACAAAAATACCTAGTATCCTTACATGTCTCAATAATTGCTCCAGAAGAAGGAAGCTTAAACAGAAAGAAAATCCTAGCTCCAGAAGATATGGTGGTCTCTAGAAGATATGACCAGTCAAACCTAAAGAAAGAGAAAAGTTGTCACATGAAAGTGACGACTCCTACAAGGCCAGCTGGGAGATTTATCCCTTCTCCAAGGCATTCCAATGGCTAGTTGAGCCAACCTTGCCTATAAAAAGGAGCCTCATTTTCATTCCAAAACACACAACACTAGAAGAAGTATCCTGCGCATCAAATTTACCATTTATGACTTCTGGAGAAATTCCACTTTCTGCAAATCCCTTAATTTTGTTCTTAAACAGTTAGGAAAGTGAGATAGAGTGTGTGTAGGCTCATTACAATTCTGTTGTGCTATTCATATTGTAACCTGAGCCTTTTATTTGTAATTTTCTATTCATATCATTGATTGTAACTCTCAAGACTAACAAGGAACTGTTAGTTCTTCTTGAGATAGCTGTGTAAAATCTGAAAAGATTAGGTGTGCCCTTCTGTTGTAGATTTCTTGCTGAATACATATTGTAGAGAGCCTGTTGAGGCTGCAGAAGAATACTGACTAGTAGAGCCTGCAGAAGAATACTAAGTGGTGTTCTGCACCAAGAGGCCTGTTGAGGCTATTTATATCAAGGTTGATATAGTGAAAATCCTATTAAGAGTAGGGACTGGACGTAACCCTAAGATTTAAAGGGTGAACCAGTATAAAAATACTGTGAGCATACTTCTTCTCTCCTTACACTTTTTATATTTGGAAGTCTCTAATTAATCACTCCTAAGTGTGATAAGCTAATTCTCATAGTGCATAACAAACTATTTTCAAACCTATCTAATACCTAAGTAAGTGTGATTTCCAAGAAGGTCTTTCAAAAGAAGAAAGATTATATTTTCTTATTATTAGACTCATTCAAATAACTGATATTTTGCATTCTATCTAACTTGTATAATTAAGCTTCTAATATCAGCCAAGAAATTTCTCTTGAGCAAAATATATTAGAAGTAATTGCAGAAATTCAAAAAGGTCACAATTCAACCCCCTTCTTGTGACTACAATATTTACTTCAATATCATCTCAAAGGTTGTTACAACCCTTATTCTTATTGAAGTCATTAAATTCGGCCTTGAAGGGCATCTGTAACTTCCTTTTAGCTACATAGGCCAAAGTTTAAGCTAAGTAGCTCAAAATTACTTCTTGTTTATCCATTAAAGGATTTCAATGGCTTCGTTGAGGCCAACACCATATTGAATTAAAAAACCACATTCATAGTCGAGATGTACAATATGGGGAACCTTAAAATGCACGAGTTGAAACTTGTCTTCTAACTTGTAAGGCCTTAGGTTCATCATCTTTCTCTCTAAACTATTTATATCGAGGTTGTCATTTTTTAAATTAAAAAAGCTTTGATCTCCATCAACATAAATGGGAACACCATCATCTCCCTACAAAATCCATCGCTAAATTTTGTCTATAAATCAGAGACATAATTTTTCCTTGTGTATGTATCAAGAAAATTCCGTCTTTGATTTAGATACGAAATTTAGCAACGGATTTTGTCCGTCTCTAACTTTGAAAATTTGTAAAAAAATATATATTTCTAGAAATTTTCGGAAATATACATCCTCAAGCTATTTTTTTTTTGAAAAATATTTTCTGGAGGCCATTTTTATCATTTGGTTTCCGAAAGTGTTTTTTTCTAAAAGTAATTTCTGAAAAGTGAAAAAAATTGATTTGAGTGGTGGTAGGGGTGTTGGGAGGTGGAGGTGGAGGTGGGTTGGGGAGGTGGTGGTGGCCATGGGAGCGGGGGAGGGGTGATAAGAGGAGGGTAGTTTAGGAAAAAAGAATTTCAAAAAGGGTATGTGTGGAGGTGCCAATAGCAAAAGGGGGTGTTAAAAGCAACTCCCGACAATTCCCGAACGGACGTATCCAAGCCCAAGTAAACACGAACCCGAGGCCTAGATTTGAAACTTGCTGCTACTCCTTCTCTCTCACCACTTATACACGCACTTCAGAGAAGCTAGCTCCGTTACCCTTCGCGACCTCTCTCTCTTTCCCAGGTTAGCTCTCCCTAGAAAATTTCCGCTGTTTTCTCACTTATTTTCTCTTCTTTTCTCTGCTCCCAAACGGATCGGCGCCGTTTTCTTTCTAACTTTACTCGCAGCTCTCAATTCAATTTGCTCATGTTACACTCAGAATTCACATTTTGAGAAAATAATTTCGATCCTTTTGACTAGGGCTGGTATGAAAAGCCATGGTTCATTGTATATTGGTTTGCTTGTTACTTGAAGTTTTTTTGTTCATTTTGTTTTACAAAATGAAAGTTTTGTGTTGTCTATATGATTGTAACTTGCAAGTAAAGTTGTATGTGCAGGTTCTTGTACGATTTATCATGGGGGATAGTCAGTACTCATTTTCTCTTACTACATTTAGGTATTCTTATTTCTGATTGCATCTCTTTTTTATTTATTAATTTTTGTTTGTTTACAAAGACAATAGAAGTAGTGTATGTTTCAACTGATTCTGTTGTGTTGTTGAACAGCCCTTCTGGAAAACTTGTTCAGATTGAACACGCTTTGACAGCTGTTGGGTCTGGACAAACTTCTCTGGGAATTAAAGGTAATTGATTATATCTAGCTCTTGACTCGATCTGTTTATGACCCTCACTCCTCACTGTTACCGTTGCCTCAGTCTTTGTTGATTGGCTGGGGGTGGGGGAGCAATTGATATTAGTGACATTTCACTGGGCTAAGTTGTTCTTGAATTTCAAATTGTTTTTGATTACTTAATTTAACGGGGTGGATACTGGGACAGTGGGACTAGAGAGTAGCAGAAAATATTAGATTTGTTCGGTCAGGTATCTATGACTAGGATGCTAAAAACAACACTGGTTTTCTGATGATGCCTTAGTGTCAGAAATATTCTGGCTTCTGAGTGAATTTTGCAGGAGTGTGATGGCTGAGGGTACTGGCAAGTAGACAGAATTTGTGACTATGAGTGGTGGGTGGTATATATGCATCTATGACATATCCACTTTGACCCTTGTTTTTTTCTATGTAAGCAAGTGGTGTGTGTAATGAATCACTGAAGAAATTTGTGTGGGCTGGATATGTCTTGCTCTTGTCACCGATTGTTCTTGTTTCCTTTTTCTAAGCTCACTTATCTTGGTATTAGATTTTTCATTTTTTTTTCTTATTAAAAGAAGAATAAGAATGACTGGGTTTCCTTTTTTTTACCTAAAGGCAGAAAAGAAGTTGTGTGATTGCCATCTAGTAGATAGGCAGAAGATTGATTTCTTGTGTTTTGGTATAGAAAAGGTTTACAGTTCTTTATGAGGCCATGTAACTGGATTTGGCATGATGCAGAGGATAAGTTATGCTCTGGGAAAACAGTGCTATCTGAAATGTAGAAATTCTTGGGATGAGTAAGTTTTAGAGGAGGCTAGAGTTAGAGATTTCTTACTTTGTGATTTAATCTTATGCTTCAGTATCATATTGGTGTAACTCATTGATTTTTGCATATTGGGGGTCCATTTTGTTTGCAAACATCGCCTGTGTCTTCTATAGCTTGTACAATTTACTGTCTAACTCATTGAGTTTGTGTCTTGTGGATGATTTGTTTCTTGTAATATTAGCTGTACCTTTTTATGTCATATGTTCTTATATATTTGATTCTTGCAGCTGCAAATGGAGTTGTCATTGCAACTGAGAAGAAACTGCCATCTATATTGGTTGATGAAGCATCGGTTGGTTGCTTTTTCTCTTGATCCTTTTTTGCTCATTATTATGTTAAAACAATTTATAAAACTCTCAGATCCAAGGTTGTATCCGGTTTGTTTCTGAAATCTTTTTCTTTCCGTCTCTTCCTCATCCCAAAAGAAATAATTCAGCATCCTTTTCTAATTTCTGACTGGTGGGAGCCAATTTTGTTGAATGCTAAACTGCAATCAGTTTGTAGACTGAAAATTTTAGAATAATTTTATGGAAATTGGAGTACCAAGAAAGACAAAGAGCTACATTGCTCCATAAACAACAAAAACCAACTACCAAGCATTTCACACACTAAGTGGGGCTGGCTTCATGGATCAAACAATGTCGATGCGTTAAAAAACCAATTTTTCAGAGAGGCCATTACATCTAATTTTTTAATGGTTTCACTTAGAATCTTTTCTGGTCTTCCATTATTTCTCAGTGTTGGGCTATCGTCCATTAATCAACTCACTTCTATTGGTTTTCTTCTTTCATGTCCAAACCATCGTAGGCATGATTTTACCATCTTTTCCTTAATAGGTGCCATTTCAACATTCTCTTTAATACATTCATTCCATTTCTTAATTTTGTATGACCACCCGCCTAAGACAATATTTTCTTCTGAACAATACTAATTCTCTTCTTGGCCCTTTATTGCTTAACAATCAGTACCATAAAACATTGCTAGGTTTCTGGGGCTATGCTGTAAAATTTTCCTTTTAGCGTAAGAGGCATCTTTCTATCACAAATAACATGAAATATTCTTCCATTTCATCCATCTAGCTTCAAGCGTATGATTTACATCTTGTGTTTCTTCATTACTTTGCATGATAGATTCAAGATACCTAAACTCTGTGGCTCGTGATAAGTATGATCTTCAATTTCTACCTCTAAGTCAGTGCTAGTGTCAGTGTGCACCTTGATGAAATTCCATTTCATATACTCTATTTTACTTCTTAGACGAAAACCATGTGATTTCAAAGCTTCTCACTGTACTCCCTCAGAACTTAACATCTGTAGAGTGTAGAAAGCATGTGTTGAGAAACTAGCTCCTTGATATGTAGAGTAAGAATGTCCAAAACCAAGGTAAAATGACAAAGAGTATGCCTTGAGAAACTAGCTCCTTTGTGGTCACACCATGTGCTTGTATACTGGTTTTAACTTCGTCATGCATATCCTTGATTGCCCGAATAAAAGCTACATCGCTTCATGCTTGAAAGAAATAAATAATATATAACTTATGCTCTCTGTCTACTTAACATAAACCCAGATGGCCAGATCCCAATACATCCTTTGCTAACCACTCAACATTATTTCAATACCCCCATCGATTCAATCATGTAATTGCCTTGAAATTCCTTGTTATGTTGTAAGGCAGGCTTTCCAGGTCAGGTCACCATTTGTGTACACTCAAAATAATGCATAAATGCACATATTTGCATATATCTATTATTGAAATTATAGGGTTTTAGAGAAAAAGGAGAGGAGAAATAATAATTATGAATGTACAATAATATATTGATTAATGATTGATACTTGATACAAATTACTAAATACTGACTTCTATTTATACTAATCAATAGACTCCCAATTCTATATAAATTAGGAAGCAGATCATGATAATTACTGGGAAATATGAAAACAAATCCTAGGAGATATTATAAGATAACAAACTAATCTTAAAAGATATTCTAACTTCTAAGGTAGGAAACTAACCTTAGACATAATTTAAGATACTCTATAATAAATAAAGATACTATAAGATATTTTACTGATATTCTAACATCTATATTCTGTCTAGATAAATCTGTATAAAATGTGTGTTCAGATTAGCTTATTTTGGAGCAACAATTATTTTTTTGGCAGCTTCCTGATGAGAGATCTTTTGCAAAAAAGGCTATTATTTCCCAAAAATAATCCAAAAGAAAATGCAATTTTTTCCCTAAAATTGTGCTGATTAATATTCATTGGATACCTGTGGTTAAACCAAAAAATATTCATTGGATACATAATGAATTCAATACCTCAACAATCTTATGCATGCTACATATGAATGCAATGCATTCTGTTAACATTGCCTTCTCTGCCTAGTACTCAAAAGTATAATATTTAGCATTGTTTTTGTTTTTATTTCTTTGTATATGTTAAGATATGTAGAGATATTATTATTTATTCTCTTTGATTTATTGTATAGTTTCCTGATTTAGGTTGATCCTAAATTGATTTAGATTGATCCTAATCCCAAATCTCTAGGGATTGGTTCTCTCATAACATGTATATATATACACTGTTGTATTTGCTAATTTAATCAATCAATATACACTTTTCATATTTCTATTTCAAGTTGGTATCAGAGCTCTTCTGGTCCAGGGAACCGTTTTTACTCCGGTCGCCCCACCTAGGTTCATTCTTTTTTTTTTTCAGCGGCTGCTTGTGTGGACGCCGCCAAAGTGTTCAGAAGTCGCCGATCTGCCACCCCACCGCGCGCCGCCTCCGACGCCTCCTCCACGCGCCGCCACGCCCGTTTTTTTCTCAAAGCTGCTCGCCGGCGCGTGGGGTACACGCGCCGCCCTCCCCGGCCTCCGTTCGCGACGCCGCTTGTTCCATTGGGTTCGTCGGCTCTTCCTCAGTCTGTTTTGACCACTTTCAGGTCGTGGGTCACACTCTTTGGTGGCTGTTCGGTCGTTTTTGGTTGCTGCCAAAACCGTTTTTTGGCGGCTGTTTGACGTTCCTGCCTGCTGTTTGGCGTTCTTGCTACTGTTTGGTGGCTGTTTGACATTCTTGCTGCTGTTTGGTGTTTTCTTGTTGCTGCAAAACTCTTTAGTAGCTGTTTGGTGTTTTGGTTGCTGTTCTCCTTCTTTTTTCCACATGGCGGAGATTTCCAAGTTGATAAGGAGGATTCAAAAATTGAGTCTTCTAAACACCAATCTTCCTTCATGAATTCCCATGGCATTCAACATCAATCTAGTTGTCCTCATACACCTCAACAAAATGGTGTTGCCGAGCCGAAAACATAGACATATTGTGGACACTGCCGTACTCTGCTATTGAATGCTAATGCACCTCCAAAATTGTGGGGTCATGCTGTCCTTATTGCAGGATATTTAATAAATCGGATGCCATCCTCTGTTTTGAATGATCAAGTTCCTCATTCCCTGTTATATCCATTGGATCTCTTAACTCTGTCCCCCTCGTGTTTTGGTTGTACTTGTTTTGTTCATGATCTTTCCCAGGTCGTGATAAGTTGTCTGCACGTGCTATCAAATGTGTGTTCTTAGGATATCCTCGTATCCAAAAGGGGTACCATTGCTACTCTCCCACTACACATCGGTTCTACAACCAGTGCAGATGTCACCTTCTTTGAAGACACACCATTTTTCAGTACCCTCAACGTCTCTTCACTGGACTCCGATCTCTATTCTCAGGTATTGCCTATTCCTCTTGTTGATTCTGTTGAGTCTCCACCTGCTACTTTAGAGGACACCCGGGCCTCCACTAGAGTGTCCTTCCTACCAGGGTCTGGTTGTCTCCCACATCGATATGGGATAACTTATGAGCGTCGGTTACATACTTTGGTTCCATCTCCTAGTACACCGTGTGATTCCGCTTCTCTGCTCCAGTCTCCTCACCTACTCCGGCTCCACCTCTCCCAGTGACTTGCCCATTGCTCTTCGTAAAGGTAAACGTTCTACTTCTAATCCTCATCCCATTTATAATTTTCTCTCATATCATTGTTTGTTCTCCTACCTATTCTGCTTTTGTCTCTGCTATAATCCTCTATTACCATTCCCAAGACAGTACAGGAGGCCTTAACCCATCCAGGATGGCGACAAGCTATGATTGATGAGATGACAGCTTTAGAATTTAACCATACTTGGGAACTTGTTCCACCTCCGTCCGGCAAATCTGTTGTTGGATGTCGGTGGGTCTTTAATGTTAAAGTGGGCCCTGATGGACAGGGTGGATAGATTGAAAGCCCGTCTTGGGCTAAGGGATACACACAGGTATATGGTTGGATTACAGTGACACTTTCTCTCAGTTGGCGAAGATGGCCTCAGTTCGCCTCTTCTTGGCCATGGCTGCCGTGCGACATTGGCCCTTGTTTCAATTGGATATCAAAAATGCTTTCTTACATGGTGACTTGGAGGAGGAGATCTATATGGAGCAACCCCCTGGGTTTGTTGCTCAGGGGGAGTCTGACCTTGTGTGTAAATTACGGAAGTCCTTATATGGCCTTAAACAATCACCTCGAGCTTGGTTTGGTCGGTTTAGCAAAGTCTACAGGAGTTTGGAATGATCCGCTGCGAGGCCAGACCACTCTGTTTTCTTTAGATGCTCACTGACCCATAAATTCATTTATCTTGTGGTTTATGTGGATGATATTGTAATTACAGGTGATGATCAGGAGGGCATCAAGGCTCTAAAGCAGCACTTATTTGAGCACTTTCAAACTAAGGATTTAGGTCCTCTGCGCTATTTCCTTGGGATTGAGGTTGCTCAGTCAAAGTCCGGTGTTGCTATTTCTCAAAGGAAATATGCTCTTGACATTCTGGAGGAGACAGGACTCACAGATGTAAGCCAGTTGACACCCCAATGGATCCTAATGTGAAGCTTCTACCTAACCAGGGGGAGCCCTATTCCGACCCAGGAAGGTATCGAAGACTAGTGGGCAAGTTAAAATTATCTCAACCATGACCAGACCTGATATATCCTTTCCCCGTCAGTGTTTGTAAGTCAGTTCCTTAACTCTCCTTGTGAGAGTCATTGGCATGCAGTTGTGCGGATCCTCAGATATCTCAAAGGATCACCTGGGAAGGGACTTGTTTACAGTGATAGAGGACATACAAATATTGTTGGGTATTCCGATGCAGATTGGGGCAGAGTGATGCAAGTGACAGACGGTCAACAACGGGTTATTGTGTGTTCTTGGGAGGTAATCTTGTTTCATGGAAGAGTAAAAAAGCAAAGTGTTGTTGCCAGATCGAGCACAGAAGCAGAGTATCGTGCAATGGCTCACACCACATGTGAGCTTCTGTGGCTAAAGTCTTTAATTCAAGAGTTGCAGTTTTGCAAGGTTGGCCCTATGGAAACTAATGTGTGATAACCAGTCAGCCTTATACCTCTCCTCTAATCCAGTTTTTCATGAGAGGACAAAACATATAGAAGTTGATTGTCATTTTATCAGAGAAAAGATCCTCTCCGGTGTCATCAAGACTTCCTCAGTTTGCTCCAAGGATCAACTTGCAGATATTTTTACGAAATCTTTACGGGGTCCTAGGATAACCTATATATGTGACAAGCTGGATGCCTATGATATGTATGCTCCAGCTTGAGGGGGGAGTGTTAAGATATGTAGAGATATTATTATTTATTCTCTTTGATTTATTGTATAGTTTCCTGATTTAGGTTGATCCTAAATTGATTTAGATTGATCCTAATCCCAAATCTCTAGGGATTGGTTCTCTCATAACATGTATATATATACACTGTTGTATTTGCTAATTTAATCAATCAATATACACTTTTCATATTTCTATTTCAAGTGTATATTTGCTAAGTGGAATAATGTTGTTATTATATTTTGATCATTAATGATGTTTGGAAGTATTGGCGATTGATAGAAGTAGAACAATATTTATCTGGCTTTTGAAAACAGTTTGTGAGTTTGCTTTTTAGAAAACTTTGAAATATTCATTATTTTGAGATTTGACACATTCTGGGTCTTTACCGTCTGGTCTATATGATTTCAGGTCCAGAAAATTCAGTTATTAACACCAAATATAGGTGTTGTATACAGGTTTGTTTCTCCATACACGTTTAAATCATTTTAAGTTAAATATATTGTATGGCATCATTAATTGTTTGTACATTGATCTGGTTGAGTGTTGAGTGTGTTCTTAAATGTGAGATGCCATGTAAGTTACCTAGGCAGCTGCTGGCCTGAGGGACGTGACAACTATTTTGGGGAAAATTTCTTCTTAGACTCATAAAATGGAAATAGACCTGGCATGCTGAAAACTGATTAAAAACTTAATAGAAGGAAAATGTATATTTCAGTCAAAATGTAATAAATCGTTGTCTTTGGAAAAGAGGGAACTATTGCTTATGTACTGATCTGAATGTTCTTAAAGCATATGTGCATGTGGCAGACTGATAGTATTTATTGTTTAGAGTTATTAATAGATCATGGCTGGCTGTTTTAGGATTTCAATGGATTCTCATTCAAAAAAGATTTACCGGCTTCATCGTACAAGAGGCTTGACTATTGACATTTTTTTTGGGGGGGGGGGGGTGTCTCTGAATTGATTCCTCTTGCAAACAGTTTTCATGAAATATACAACAGATGACTTTTGAAAGCTATTTAAACATTTAGAAAAAAAATGTGCAATATAGAAAACAGAACAAATCACTTTCTGTTTTCTTTATAAACTGTAAGAGATAGAACTGCTGAAATAACGTATTTTCTGATGTTTACTTTGTTTTAGACTTCTCTTAGGCCTTAGCTTATTTTTTCCGTTCCTATTGATCTTTTTCTATATGGAAGTGGTTATTTTTCCTTATATAGTCTGCAAATATCTTATTTACTTAAATTTTGTCTGTTGTTCAGTGGCATGGGTCCTGATTTCCGAGTTTGGTCCGAAAAAGCAGGAGGAAACAGGCTGAGCAGTATCATCGATTATATAAAGTACAGTATATCATTTTATTTGCAGTATATTTTTTTCTTACTACTGAGTTTCTCTAATGCCTATGCTTGGTCAATATGATTCAGTTATATTGTTGCCAGCTTCACGTTGGAATTTGGTATTGTAATGGATTTTATTGTTTTAATATTTGTTACTTGGTAAAACATCCATAGGTAGTTTCATATTTTTCATGGAATGCATTCCTTGTATTCAGTTTTTTCTTTTTGTGTTGTGTTGACTGTGAAAAGGGAAATAACAAGTTAGTTATGACGAAAGGATGTTTGGAGGAAAATTAAAGGATGAAATTCTATATATGATTTCCAATTTCTTAAGTTGATCTATTATAATAGGACTCATCAAAGTAGTGATTAGGAGAGTCTGTTGTGTCTCCATGCTCCAATAAGCTCAAATTCTGTCCTCATCAAATGAATTTGTGTCTAGCAACACCTTTTGCACAGTGGTTAATCGTTGAGGACTTGGATGGACACTAGTGAATCACTTTTTAATGAGAGACTAAAACTAAATTCTTCGACTTTTATGCTGAAGTCTACTATATCTTTCCAAATGGTCAAAGGTTTTATTGATTATTTGGAGAGTGAACAGAAAAAATTTAAAAGGTAGAAGTAGTTCTAGATTTAATATCTTTGATCAAGTACCTGCTGTTGAAGTGCTAATTACATTGACAAGGATTTAATAATGGAGTCACATTTTATTTCTTAAACTGAGCTCTACAACCCAGTGTATAATTATTACTTATGAGAGAAAATAGCTACAATTTCTATATCCTATTCCTATAATTCCTATTGCTAGGAATGTTTTTATACACATTTCCTTTTTCCACCACGGGATCTTGCTATTGTTGTTGTAGAATGTAATTCTCTGAATGTTGGTTGTTATTATATCTTGATTAACTATTCCTTAGAGTATTTTTTTTTCTGGATAGTGTCGAGTACTTTCTAATGGAGTTTGTTATGATTTCGTTAAACAATATAAGAAATTAAGAATTACTCGCTACTAATAATCTTTATGAATATACATATGCCCTTCTTGTTCTTGTCCAGTTGTCCTTTCTGTTTTCTTTTGGTATTCTATTATGGTTCTATTGTGAAGTGTAGGTTATATCTGATATTTTAAGGACAAATTGCAGGAACCAATCCCTGTCACTCAACTTGTAAGGGAAGTTGCCGCTGTTATGCAGGAATTTACTCAGTCCGGGTAATTATTAATTTATTTGTCAAGTGCCCTCCCTTTCAGATATGTTTTGACTGCTCAACTTTACCTTGTATACTAGTCATAGCATAGAAGTTTATAAAGCATATATATATGCTTTATAAACTTCTAGATAAACATTTTGGTTCCTATAAAAGTCGTTAATAAGCACCTAAAACAAAAATGTGATGAACTTAGTTGGATCCTCTAATTTGTTTGTATACACACAACTACTCCTTTTTCTTTCCATTTTGTTCCTCTATTATCATTTGAATTCTGATATTCCTTTTTTGTCCTGATAGTGGTGTTAGACCTTTTGGAGTGTCCCTGCTGGTTGCTGGGTTTGATGATAATGGACCACATTATATCAGGTATGTTAATATTCTTTTTGTGATTTAACTTTACTATTTCTTTTAAACCCTGCTAGATGAAAATCATTTGCAATTTTGATCAGTGATCACATTGTTTTTAAACCCTGCTAGACGAAAATCATTTGCAATTTTGATCAGTGATCACATTGTGTTGTCTCACTCTTTGATGCAAAATTTGACTTTTAGCTGTAACATATACTGTACATGTAACAAGTCTAGACTACATAACAAATATTTATTCCTTGGTGAAATGAACAACTGATCTTTATTTGTACTGGGATTTCTTTGTTCTTGCACTTAGAATTGTTTAAGATTACTACTTTGGATTTTCAAGAAAGAGGAGAAAATTGAGGGCTGTGGTTTGGTGCAATTTGTTTTTATTCTGTAGGTGGATCCATCAGGTTCATATTTTTCTTGGAAAGCTTCCGCTATGGGAAAAAATGTTTCTAATGCAAAGACTTTTCTTGAGAAGAGGTATGCTTTGACATTAATGACAATGCTGTAGCAAATATATGGATTGTATCAACGTATGTATGTGTATGTCTGTTGTGTCCATTATGTCCTCTTACCATCACTTCTATAGGTACTGAGCATGACTGAACTAGAACTATCTCATGATTTCTGTCACGTGATGTGCAAAGAATTATGACATTATATTTTTGAAGATTTTCATTATGATTTTCATTTTTGTACCATTACATGTATTGATACTAAAAAAAAGATCTGTTTGTATTATACTGGAATGAATCGACAAAATATCACCTCATAATTTAACCTTTTAGAAATTTAAAATCCTGAACACTGATGGCAAGAGAAAAATTAATTTCTGTAAGGACAAAACTTAGATCAAGCTCCTTATATCCTTGCCATTAATTTCTCAAATCAAATAATGACATGTTAATAATTTTGTAAAATTCAGTAACATTCTTAATGTAGACTATTTAGTACTGTCAAAAGTATCCACATGTCATTATTTGATTTGAGAACTTGATGCAAAGGATATAAGGAACTTAATCCAGGTTTCGTCGGTTTTTGTAATATGGGCTTGCAAATGTTATTTCAGGAATAAATAAATGCTTGCTGGTCTATGCAGGCTTGACTAGTGAAATGCATTCTGTTTTTGATTTGGATGAACAAACCTGATCTTGAGCCAAACTTTTTAGGAGACCTGGTTGATTTATGGTTTATTTATTGTTCTTCCCTCCTAAAGATGGTGAGGTCATGCACTTATCCATGGCATCGAAGTTGTCAAACGTGAAAGTCTAAAACTGACCTATCATAGTATCCAATCAGAATTTAATACAATATGCATAATAAATGTTCAAAATTCCAACTAAATAATAACCACGATAACAAAGTATGGTAGCTACAGGTTTAAATCATGTATACATGACCACATCATAAGTTCACAAGTTCAGCCAGAACACAACAATCAACCGCACAGAACCATCAACCAGAACAAAAATATCACCAACCAACCTTAGGTAATAGCAAAACCTAACGAGAATCAGCAAACAGGATGACAACAGTTTTGCAGAAGCAGAACCAGCACGATGAACAGGGCATAAACAGAATCACAAAGATTTGCAGAAACAGGATCGGCAAGAACTGCAAGAACAAACAACAGGAATTGATTTGCAGAAACAGATTAGAGACAAGCTTCAAAGCCACATAACCAGCAACCGATTAGCAACTTTGAGAAACAAAATCAGCAACTTAATCAAGCAACCAACGCTGAGCTTTGATGATGATGATGGAAATGTACTAGCAATGATTGATTTGCAGGATGGGAACAGATGAGCGACAAGCTTAAATCAGGCACAGAAATGTCTCATAAAACATGCTTTGTTTTATGAAATATGTTGTAGTGTTTGAGGCACAAAAAATGCTGCATTGAGCATAAGTCCTGTAAACTGACAGATGCTCTGACCCTCCCAGACTTGCAAGCTCACTGAAGTCTACTCAATTCTATTACCAAACAAGTTTAAATGCAATTTAACTCGTTTTCCCTTCTTGAAACATAAACTCTGACCATTCTGAGTTGAATTGTGAGTTTGACAATCATGCATAGCATTAGAAAATACAATGTTAATGTTAATATTTATAACAACTAGGTATAGATCCACACATTGCATGAACATCTCTAGAACTGACTGCATAGTCATTTTTATGCACCAACACTTCCTCTCCATTTTTAAACTTCTGAACTTGTGGGCCATTGAAAAAGATGTTTGAAATGATCCATTTTTGTCGCTGAAGATGAGAAAGAAGAAAAGATAAAAAATAAGGGAATGGGAGTTGTATATAGGTCACAAACTGTGAAACTTACTAATCTATGAATGCTGAACTAATATACACTAAAATGACATAATGATTAATAAGTATTAAGATACTTAGAAGTCACTTAATAAGGGCTTGGGTATCCTTTAATTATGCTAACATGACACAAATTGTAGCTAATGATAGGTTGACATGGCAATCTTAGAGGACCCAAAATAGCTGAAGTAGCAATTCATAAATGCAGGCTTAAATATTGTATTATATGTTCTTGTTTGATGTATCATTACAGTTGTACTTCAACTTTTTCCACTTGATTGTCCACTTGCAGGTACACAGATGATATGGAGCTTGATGATGCAGTCCACACAGCAATATTGACATTGAAGGAAGGGTAGGAGCATGCCATTTCAAGTTTATGCACAATAAACCCTGATGAAAATATCATTTAATTATTACTGTCCACTAGTATGCCGAAAAGTCATTTTATCAGGCTTGTTTGGATGAAACTTCTGCAGAAGTACTTCTAGGTGAAAAAAATAGAATGAATCAAAGAGGTCAAATGCATTTAACTTCTCCATAAGTTGAAATTAGTCTTTGTAGTCCACCTACTCCAAAAGCTCTCCCATTTAACTTCTCCATAAGTAACTAATTTCAACTTATGGAGAAGTTAAATTCATTTGACCTCTTTAATTCATTCTATTTTTATCTTTAAGGAGTTCTTCTGCAGAAGAATATCCAAACCGGGCCATCATATAATTTGGGTTGTTTCCTTTGTGTTTGGTCAAAATATTTCTCTTCCTTAAATAAACTGGATGATAGCTTCAAGTATTTCAGAATTACAGTTTGGAGAAGGAAAATGCATTAAGATGGCTTTCTGGATTCAGATATCGAGGCTAATCCTATCTAGGGTATTTAAGAAAATTTTGGAATAGATTAGTAGTGATCTTGACAATTTCCGAAGGCACATTCCTCTAGATCATCATGAGCTGGAACTTATCTCTGTATCTCTATATATAATAAACTGTTTGGAAAGAGTTGCTACATGGTCAACTTTTTGAGAATAATTTTCCCGCCTCAAGACATTTTTTTGTCTCTCTATATTAAACTTCTAAAGCAAGCTGCCTTTTCCCATCCAGACTTTATTATTATTCTCTTTTTTATGAATCTCTGCTTGCTAAATTGGTAAACCCATCTAAACGGGTCATTATATCTAGTTACATTAAAAAATTTGAAACTGACAGGGAGTGTTAACTGTATTTATTCTCCTTTATTGACAATTTTTATTTTATGTTCTGTTTTTTATTCATGGACACTATACTGTAGTTTGGAAACCTATATTGTTTAGTCTTTGAAACTATTTTCTTCTGTTTTCTTTGTGGGTGTTTTCCAGGTTCGAGGGACAGATCTCAGGAAAAAACATTGAAATTGGCATAATTGGCGCGGACAAAAGTTCAGGTGCATATCTCTGTTTACTTAAAATCCACCTAGTTTGGTTGATTTTTCTGCTTTATTTTTCCACCTTCCATATTCAATATGAACCTTGCTTCTTCTGGTTTCTGTTATCAATCAAATTGATCTGATTTTTGGGCTGTTCATTGTTAGTCAATAAACAATGAGTATTTTGTAATAAAAGAGAAGTTCCATCGCAGAAAATGAGACACAAGTAAAAGGTTTAGGTCAGAGGTAGAGATGGGTTGGGACTGGAAATGAAAATTAGCAATTTGAATAAAGACTATGATGTGCTTGTTTTACATTTCATCATCATCAGGGACAACTTGGATCAAGTTCCTATATACTATTGTTATCAAGTTTTTAAATCCTAACAACGTGTGGCCATGTGCAATTGTTTTCCGATTCTGCAACATGATCTTGATGATGATTATTTAACGTTGGAAAAAATATCGACATGTCATTATTTATTTGAGAAACTTGATGATAAGAATATAAGAACTTGATGATAAGAATATAAAGAACTTGATTCCTTTATCAATGCAAATGGAAAACTTTCCAATGCACCTTTATAAGTAGTAGCCAGGTTTTTTTTTTTTTTTTTTGGAGCTTGGGGTCATACGTACATAAAAATGACAAGCCCAAGTTACTTGCTCCTCTACCAATGTAGACTTTCGTTGGATTGTTTGATTGGGTCATTTAATAGTATGTTATTATATTGCAGGGTATTGACACCAGCCGAATTGATGATTATTTGGGCGAAGTAGAATAATCTGGAATGAAGCAATCCTTATGTTCCAGAAGTTGATGTTTGTTTGACAGTTGAGTTTAATTGAAATTTCAAGATGGGTTGCTTAAATGAAGCTTGTGATGGCACTGGCAAATTTGAGCTACTCTTGTGGCCAGCAAGCAAAACCTTTTCCCCGAAGCCATCAGCATTAACATACAAACCTAGCTTGTTTAAATATATGATGACAATGGCCTTTAATGAATCTTTTATTTATTTTTTCTTCTATTGCCTGATTCTTACTGATATCTATTATTTTAGATCTTGCTGGTTATGTTAAATGCATTATAACTGCATTCAATTCTAAAGAGTTTTTCATTTTTATTTATTTAACTAGTATGGTGACCTTGTGTTCACACGGAACGCACGGAACGGAAATGATTTGGTCTTTTGGGTATGTTAAAATTATATTGTATAATATTATTGTTAAATTTCAAATGAACACTTCAATTTTTGCAATTATAGTTTTAAAAATAAATAGAACTATGGTCAACTGAATTGAAAAATGCCACATAATACAAAATGAATGAATATAATTCAAAGTTTGCATAAATAAATATAATAATAGTTGAAATAAATTAAACATTGGTTTTTTTTTTATTATAAATGACATTTTTGTAGAAGAGCTTGTATTAATAAAATATTTTTTGTTAATCTCAATTTTATAATGACTCCATATATAAAGACGAGTTAACTATTGCATTAAGTATGTCACCTTATGGACTAATAGGCAAAATCGGACTAAAATTCCCCCAACATCACATTTGCTTTATTTACACTTCTCATAATTTTTCTCATAGTACCAATGTTTTTAAAAATCGGATCGGTAATTGAACCGGTGAAGGTACTGATTCATAGTTCAGTGGTCGAACCGTGATCGAACCGGTAATAATTAAATATATTTTTTAATATTATATAATATTTTTTATAATAATAAAATAAGATAAAATTATAAGAAATCAAGATATATAGATTATAAATTAATATAAAGACTTTATTATGTATTACTAATCCGGTGCCCGTGCGATGCACGGGAGACGATCGTAATTGAAGTGTTAGACGGGCAAATTTTATATTTAATGTATTATTTTAAAATTAGTTTTGGTTGAACGTGTATTTGAAGGTGAATGTGTATATAATCCGTAATAAATATGTGTATGAGAAGAAAAATTATACATTGTAAAAGAATTACGATGAAAAGGGGAAAAAAACACATATTGGATGGAGTATTAACTTATGAAGATAAACCTTGACCTTTGTACCATTATAGGCATTTGAAATACCTATATTATCGGTAGATAATAATAAGAATAAAAGTAAATTAGATTTTATTTTAAATAAATTCTCTTATATGGGTTAAAAGGAGTATAAATTGCATACTGTTGAACACATTCAACTTGCATAGTCGCAAGATTAAAATCAAAGGGTCAGGTGATGCATCTTTCTCTAGATAATTTATGCATTCTGTCAGCGAAATCGTTCCAGAGAGTGCATTTTATTTTGTTATTTCTAATTTTTTGGTCACAATATAAGTTAATCTAATAAGAAATGAGTATAATAAATAAAACAAACGTTTAACAATATGAGACAATTTAAAATTTATCACTTACTCGAGATCTTGAAGTATAGCCTCTATTAATTTAAATTTGTGATTTTTCTCCAGATCAAACTTTTCAACAACATGACCAATAATATTTGTAAAAACAATTAGATTTTATAACATTTTTATTGCATAAAGAAATAAAATTAAATAATGTAGAATTTAAATATCTATTAGGACAAAGGGATGAGCATGCAATACCCATCAATTGTGACTCATCGAAAGATCTAAGAATTTGCGGGAAGGATACAAAGTTGAAGTAATTGATTGGAATGGTTTCCATCTCTGTTTCAATAATCTTGGTGAAGACTCATAAAACCTAATTTATAGAGGTTTTTTGTAGTCTTGAACCTAAGTTTATTCTCTTTAACCAAAAAATTCTCTAAAATGTATGCCTTTCCTTCCATCACCAATCCTTTGAACATGTTGATAAGATCACACTTGATTGAAGCATGTATCCTATCACACTAAAATTTTTTTCATTAACGTTAAAGTATGCATAAGTTTGGAAATAATGTAAATAAAAAAAAATTAATATGCATAAGTTTGGAAATAATGTAAATAAAAATAATTGACGTGTCTAACTTTTTCATCAAGTAAGATCATATCAACACTGCTGGTTTGATGTGGCTTCTTATATTCGGGAACTAACCATAAACGAATAATACGTGCCCTAGCTAAGTTTATGATCAATTTTGGTATCAGTAAGATCCTTAATAAAGTGAATTTTTCAGTCATTGTTGAAGAGCAAAAGAAGGAGGAAAATTTGAAATAAAGAGATAGATGAATGTATGATGAGTAAACTTGAGAACAGTGGCAAACAAAGACCAAATATACTAAGTATGGGACATATATATAATAACCCAAACACATTAACCACTAAAATTATTAATATAGATTTATTAAATTGTAACAGTTAAATTTTTTTATTTTAAAAAAAAAAACACAAAGACATTGGAATATGTACATTTTAATATCATAACCGAAGTAAAAACTAAGAAGTCATAGGTATTGGAAGAGATAAAAAATTACAAATGGATAGCCTATGTATGCAAGTAATAAGTTAAAAGGTATGCAAGTAATCAGAACAGAACGTTTAAGCATAAAAAATAAATAGGAAAAAAAATAGCATAACGCCTATTGTAATTGACAACATAACATTTAAAAAGACGTGTAATATATTATCATCATTATATAATCAGCATAACGCCAATTAACATTATAAAAAAAACATAACGTCTATTGTAATAGTTAAAAATAATGTTAGGTTAATATGATTGTAATAATGTAATTAATTTAACGTAAATTAATAGGGAAATGAACTCTCTGTATATTAGGCTAAATTAATTATTAATCCTTATATTTTGTTAAAACATTTTACTCATACTTAAAATAAAAATAATTAAATAAAATTAATTTTTTTATAATAATAAAAATAAATTCTCTATATATTAATATTAAAATTAAATTGTTTTTCAGTTAATTTTTTTTAATATTAAAATTGCTAAAGGCTTTAACATTGATATTTGTTAAAATAAACACATCTCTATAAATAAATAATCTTTTACATTACTAATACTTTTTTTATTTAACTATAATAATGTTAGGTTAAATTATTCATTAATCCTTATATTTTTTTAACATATTTTAATTAAACTAAAATAATCTCTGTATATTAATATTTAAAAATAAATTGTTTTTAAGTTAAACATTTTTTTAATATTGGCCTATAGTATTAATATTTGTTTAATTCTTATTCTTAATTGCTTAATTCAAATGACCTTTTAAAAAATAATTTTATTAGACCTTATTAATACTAATGATAAATTAGTTGTAATATTTGTTAACATTCTTAATTTCTTTTTTTTTAAAAAAGAATTAGCTAACTTTATATGAACTCTCTATATATTATATTTAAAAATAAATATATCTCAAATGACATTTGATATATTTGTTAAAAATAAAATATCTCATTAAATAAATAATATTTTATTAATATCTAAGATAATTTGTTTTTTATTTAAAACCTTTTTTAATATTATAATTGGAAAAATGGCCTATAGTATTGATATTTGCTTAATTTCTTATTCTTAATTTAAAATGGCCTTTTTAAAAATAATTTTATTAGAACTTATTAATATTAATGATAAATTATTTGTAATATTTCTTAACATTCTTTTTTTTTTTTTTAATTTCTTAATTTCTTACCTACACACTTATGGAACTAATAATGTTGTCTAATTATATAATTACATTTTTAATTTCTGAATGTAAGGATAAATAATTAATTAAAACATTTTTAATATTTTAAAAGACACTTTCTACTTTTAGAAGTTTTGTATAAAGAAATTTACAATTATGTCCTAACTTTAGATTTAAAATCCTTCTTTTACTACCTTACTTTTATATATAATAAAGATATGATAAAAAATTTCTTAATAATTAACTAAATAATAAATATTTATGTGTAATCCTTAAAAAAATATTTTTATTTATCTTAAAAATATTTTAGATTAAATAAAAAATAAAAAAAATAAAAATTTGATTTTTTGAAATTGGTCGGTTCAATCGGTTTTCTCTTCTGGCATCGGTTTTCACCGGTTTGACCGGTTCTCACCGGTTCTGAAACCAGCCGGTTTTCAGGGTTGTATGGACCGGACACCAGGCCGGTTCTCGGTCGGACCGGTTGAACCGGCCGGTCCAGTCCGGTTTTGATAACCATGCAAAGTACAATCAAAAGCTCCAAAACAATATTTTTTAGTGTAGGTCGGTAGCTGCTTCAACTTTAAAAGGTTTATGAAACAAAAGATGGTATTTAATCTATATTAAAATTTAAACGATATAAATTTTAAAAGATATAAATTGCAAACATTATAAGAAAAATTAAAAGAAATTAAAAATTTTAAAAAGTCATTCATTTTTATTAATAATTTTTTTAATATTTTTTAAACTAATGAATACAACATAACTAAAAATATTTACAATTAACATAAATTGATTTAATAAATGTGATTAAAAGTGTACTTTAGGGCCAGGTTTGTTTGTGCTTAAAAAAATAATTTTTTAAATTCTTTAAAAAATTAATTTTATTTTAGAGATTTTTGTATAATCAGAAATAAATTTTCGTTTGGCTACAATCATAAAAAAACACTTTATTGCTACAATAAATGGTTTCACATTATTAAAAAGTTTTCTCTCTTTTCTATTTTAACTGTTTTTTACAAGAAGCAACTCTTGCTTCTTAAAAAAAACAGAAAACTGATTATTTTCTGATTCTGCTTCTTGAAAAAGTTTAAACAAACATCTTAAAGTTTCATATAAGTGATTTTTTTAGAAAAAAAGTGATTTTTTTAAGAAATAATTTTAATAAACGAGCTCTTAATTTAGATATTAATAAACTTTCATGTAAATGTTTATTTTCAATTCTTACTTTATAATTTAAAAAATAATAAATTTTTATGTAGATATAATCAACACAGATTTTAATATTCATATTTTTATTTTAGTATCGTGCATCCAATAATTTTAGTTATTAAATTCATAATGTAAATCTTAATTTGTTTTTATGTGAATTTTTACATCCTTGGAATTTAAAAGGTCAATGTAACAACAATTGGATGCAATTATTTCACGTTGAAATTTAAATGATGTCCATTTATTAGATGAAATTTGTGATAGTATAAGCAAAAATTACATTTGCTCCAACATCTCTTCTTAATAATTAAAGACTTCATGTAAAAATTTATTCATATGTGATCTAAGTATTTATTCGTAACTTAAATTTAATTTTAATATATTTTCATGTAAGTTTTTCATTTATGTGAGATGTATATTTAAATCATGTAATGTAGATAGGAATAAGTTTTCATGTATAATTTCTATGGTTGAGAGATACAAATATTCACCCATGGAATCATTTATGAATCAATATACTTTCATATAATTTTTAATTTTTTTTCATAATTTAAATAACTACATCTATAGTTGATATATTGATGCACTCTATGCAAAATTTAATCTCATTGAAGGGTGCAAGAGGGAGTTTTTGGTAGGATGCAGACCATTTATTGGTCTTGATGGATGTTTCTTGACAGGTTATTTTGGAGGTCAACTACTCTCTGCTGTAGGACAAGATGCAAATAATCATATCTTTGTCATATCATATGCCATAGTGGATGTTGAGAACAAGGAAAACTGGAAGTGGTTATTGACTTTGCTCCAACAAGATTTGGGTAATTACACACAACACATATGGAACTTTATGTCTGATATGCAGAAGGTAAGTGAACTTTAATTTAGTTTTGATTCAGTTGTTGTTAAGTGAACTTTATTTAGTTTTGATGTGTCATAGGGACCACAATTGAATATTAAATGATTTCCTTAGGGACTAATGTGACAGTAAGTGTGTACCTACAGGGACTAAAATGAATTTTTAATTGTATTATGCAGGGTCTAATACCTGCTATGCAAGAGGTCATGCTAGGTGTGAGCCAAATATTCTGTGCAATGCATATGTGGAGAAACTTTACCAAACAGTTTAAAGACAAGGAGTTGAGAACAATTGTATGGGAGTCTGCTAGATCAACAACACCAACCCAATTTAATGCCACTATAGAGAGGGTGAAGAGAATCAATGAAAAGGCTTGGGCCTATTTGGACAAATGGCCTAAGGAGGCTTGGACAAAGGCATATTTCAGTGAATGGCCCAAGGTGGACAACATAACCAACAACAACTGTGAGGTTTTTAACTCCAAGATTCTGAAATGTAGGGGGAAGCCTATTCTAACTATGGCTGAGTAGGTAAGATACTATGTAATGAAAACCATGGGAGCAGACAAGCTTAAATTGGCTAGGCACATAGGTACATTAACCCCATGTAGCAAAGTAGACTGATAAAGAGAAAAAGGCAAGTAATGGTTGAACACCAATTTGGTTAGGAGATGGAGATGGGAATAAGTATGAAGTGCAATTTTTTTATGCCAAGGTGGATGTCAACCTCTCCACCTATACATGCACTTGTAGATTTTGGCAATTGACAGGTAATTTCGAAACACCTGATTCTAATTTTTGAACAGTTCATAATATTTTATTTGCAAACAGTTTTTTAATCATCATTGCAATTAAGTATGCCATGTGCCCATGCAATTGCAGCCATTGCTTGTAAGAATGAAAAGCCTGAGGACAATTGTCATGGTTGGCTAACCATGGGGTCCTACAATGCAACTTATCAGTATTTTGTGCAACCCACACAAGGGGAAATGTTCTGGGAGAGGACAGATTATGATGAGCCTGCATTACCACCCATCAAGAGAGTTAGTGGCAGCCCAAAAAAGCCAAGAGAAAGAATGAAAATGAGGGCTCAATCCAAAACAACAGATTGAAAAGATCATACCCAGAGTGTAATTGCTCAAGATGTGGAATCCAAATTACAACACTAGAAACTAGCATAAATTATGGGGTGCCACCAAAGCCAAGGGGCTGGAAACCAGTGGAGGCAACTGAAGTCCCTGCTAGTGAAGGTCATAGAACTGCAACACCTGTCAACCCCACAACAACAACACATAATGTCAATTCCACATCAACAATAGAAATGTCAATCAACCTCAGATTGAGATTGATTTAACCCAATCTCAACCAACAAGTCAACCATCTCAACCCCAACCTGCACACACCAATTAGGTTATGATAAGCTAACACTCATTGATTTCAATTCTGACTTGGTTTTAAGCTAACACAAGTGAGGTTTGTTTAATCTTGTAGGGATGGCCACCTACACCAAACCAACATTTAGTCTCTGCTGCACCAACTCAGATAACTAGGCTGGTAATTAGCTTGTCTTTTGTCATCAGTTTCCTTCATATAATTGCACCATATAACCCCCTGAATAAGTCTATTTCTTTTCTCATTTTAGGCACCAATGGGACAAGGGCGGCCTAACGATAACTTCAACTATACTCCTTATAGACCACCTGGTTCGATTGCTACTACTTTTGCTAGGCCTAATTACAGGGGTACTACGCGCAGAAAGTTGCCAACAAGAGGAGGATTATCAATTAGGCCACATGCTGGGGGAGCTGGACCAAGTGCATCATCAAGCCCAAGTGTTGTCAATCCAACTTCTGTTACAGGGCCCTTTTTGGGAGCAAGTTCATCATCAAGGCCAAGTATTGTCAGTCCAACTTTAGCTGCAGGGCCCTTTCTGGGAGCGAGTTCATCATCAAGGCCAAGTACTGCCAGTCCAACTTCTGCTGCAGGCCCATTCCAGGGAGCAAGTGCATCAAGTCCAAGTAATGTCAGGCCAAGTGGAACATCTGGTCCATCTTCTGTTGCAGGACCATTCCAGGGAGCAAGTTTTCCACTTCTAACAGATTCATGCAATTCATGCCCCACACCGGGATTTCATCCTCCTCCACCAAAAAACCTTGAAGACACTTAATTAAGTAGCTCTTAATTACACTATGATTGGTATTTGTGATTTAAATTTAGTTAGGCCTTCAGTTTTTGTAATTACTTCAGTCACAATCAGTCTCTTTTGATGAATGCGTTATGCACAACAACATTCAGTTTCAGGCTTTTTAGGCCTTAGTTGGATGCTATATTTGGTAATGGTTTATATATATGATAGATCAAAGTGCATTATGCACCCTTCATCTTACATTCTTAATTGCATATTTGTCATTATGTTGAGCACATGTTGAGTTTAATTTTATTGGTCATCTATACAAACATTCAATGAATTTATGTGTAAAACAGAAATTTAATATTGTAGACAAAAATGTGCATTGATAATGTCATTCAATAAAAAGGTCAATACATATACCCAAAATCACCACAATGTGGACCAATTACAAAATATCCCTAAAGGCACTAAAATGTCTAACAACTTCTTAAGTGCCTAATTTAATCCAAAATACTGCCACAATCACTAACATCAACAAACAGATACACATTAAGGTCACTATATATTTTAAGCCCCTAATTTCACTTTGCATCCCTTCAATATATGAGCTTAAGCGCTTCCTCCACAATTCTACCATAGCCTTTCCATCACCAGCCCACATCATCACACTCTTGATCTACCCATGCAAAAAACTTGGAGTTTAAATCATCATCCTGACAAAAAGAAACCACGTCTCTTAGTTTAAAGACAATGTGGAACATGACTAGGATTTTGTAAGGAACTACAACTGAAAGGGATGTTCATTTACCTTTAGCAAAGAGCAAGAGTAGAAGGGTTTCCCTGGGTTGCGATCTGTCTTTGACAAACGAATAATGACTCTTCTACCATAATGACAATTGGGCGCCTTCAAACCCTTAATCTCCATCGCATTTCCCATTGAAGACGTAAACGAGCTCCATGTAGGGGTCCTGGATCTTCTTTGATGAAATTGAGGATTTGATGAAGCACTACCCTTCATTTTCACCTTACTGTGATTAGGGTTCTAAGATTTCCCCAAAATTGAAAACCCTAAACTGTGAGGAAGAAGATCATATACAGGGAACACTTTTCATTTTAGTCCCTGAAAGTGTCTGTGTCAGATATAGATCCACATCAGCAGTCCCAAACCGTGGTCTCTGCCGTTTATGAGACCTGTTAATTACCTGATGAGTTGACTAACAAAAGTTACATGTCAGCCCCAATAGTGAGTCTCAAATAAATGACTAATCTAATTAATCATTTTTTATTAATTTTTAATTATTAAAATAACCCTAATTAATAAATTAGAGTTTCCACCTCAGCAATTTACCTGATAAAAAACCTAATTTAGTAATTAGGTTTATTTTAATAATTAAAAAAATATAATAAAGATTAATTAGATGAATCAACTATTTGAGGCCCACTATTGAGGCTGACAAGTAACTTTTGTTAGCCAGCTCATCAGGTTATCAGATCTCATTTACGGTCAGGACTACGTATTGGGGGTTTGGAAAGTTCAGGTACAAAAAACATAGGGTTTAAAGTATAGGGACTAAGACAAAAATTAACCAAAACTATAGGGACAGAAAACATATTTTTCCCAAATTAAAATGCTTTCAAACTACATCTTAAATTTAAAAATGACCATAGTTGCAGCCACCACCACCTCCAATCTCACTGTTAGACCCGGTTTCCGCACCACCACGCCATGACCGCTAGGCATGGAAATCAAACTCAAACCCACGGGTATCGACCCGCCCCTGACTTTGACGAGGAAAACCCGTTTTGACCAGGTTTAAGTAAAATGCGACACCGACCCCGACCCGCCTTTAACGGGGATAGGGGCGGGTTTGGTGGTTCAAGAACCCGCCCTGCCCCAAACCTGAACTCGTCCCGATATACTAATTAAATAATTTTAGTTATACTAATGGTTAAATAATAAAGGTAAACTTATATATTTTCCTTAAAATATAATATAGTTCTTAAGTTTTTTAATTTTATAGGATTATTAATGTTTATATTTATATATTATTTGAATTAGAATATATTAGATATATATGACTTATTTAGAAACATGTATTTAAGTTATAAAAAATAGAGAAAAATAAAAAATAAAAAGGTGAAATCCCCGCGGGTTTTCTCGAACCCGACGGGGACCCGCAGGGATGTGGTTGGGTTTCATAATTTCATACTCGCTCTCTCTAAATCCGAACCTGAACCCGCCCCGACTTTTACGGGGGCAAGGACAGGGAGAGCAAAACCTGCCCCCAACCTGCCCCGTTGCCATGCCTAATGGCCGCTTTAGGCATAGAATTGAAGAGAAAGAAGATTTCAAACTCAGTAAATTAAATAAAAAAGATAGAGAGAAGAGAGAGAGAGAAGTACACATTGTCGCAACTTCTAAGAGAAGTTTGGGTTTTTTTTCTATTTACTGGCTAAATTTATAAGCAGAGGAAATGAAATTTAAGTGGGAAAAAAATGATTTTTGAGTAAAAAAGATATTAAATATGGGAAGCTGCGGGCCACAAAATTGGAACTAAAATAGGTAAGTCAAAAAGATTAATTAAAACCCACTATCTATGCATTTAAAACCCACTACCAGCTTTTTCATTTTATTTTTCATTTTATTGTTTTAAACTAAGATATTAAATTAAATAAATAGAGTTGAAGCAAAAAAAAGGGCAAGTAAAAAAGAACCATTAATACCCACTATTCGTGCATTTAAATCCCATGACAAGTTTTTTCATTTTATTTTTTGTTTATTTTTAAAATCATTTATAAAAATAGAATGTTTTAAAGTAGAGTTCAACATAAGCTATTACATAAGGGTGTGCCACATCAACAACATTTCCAGTTTTCACTTCATCTTTATTTATACTACAAATTTATTTTTTTCTTACGTGAACAAGGTAAATAGATAATGACTAGGGTTTCAAATAATGAATGTTCAGACCCATAAAAGCTGATATGAAATGTGGTGCACTTCCTAATGAATTTCAATTTTTTCTGCTAATGCTACAAGTTTGTCAAAGACTAGATAAGTAAAAAATAAAAGAGTATAGTATTGGAGAAAGATATTGTACTAGAGAATTCAATTATCAATACCCAGAGCTACACTCAATGCTCGAAAAACTGACACTTCACTACTACGTTTTCCTCTATAACAATTCTCACTGTTGATTTCCATTTTACCCATCCGAGCATGCTTAATTTAGTGTTGGAATGTGGTAAACTCATGTTCTCAGTGCTAAAAATAGTTGCGTTAGGAATCCAAATTTAAATTTGACTGATTTTCAATGCCAGACCAAACTAAGTTGTATTGGACCAATAGAATCCTAAAGCCTAACAAAGTTCAACCGAAACTCTTGCTTTCCAAGTATCAAAATCATGTTGCTAAAGAAGTATTTCATCCCCCTTCGATTCCTATTCACTTCCTTAAACACTTATAATGATTTCTTATGTGATGAAAATTGATTGAATACGTATTTAATTAAGTTAATTACTTGTAAACTAGTAAATTGGTCTTCGACTTATTTAGGGTCATGTAGTTTAGTCCGTGAGAAAGTGAAAATCCCAAAATGATCCCTGACTCCCTTGCTCCGTCATGCTCTATAGTCCAAATTGGTGTTTTCCGTTAACTCCTGGATTACGTGTCACGTTAAGTGACACTTTGTCACATTGTTTGACACTGTGGACTCATTGCGACATCATTTTTAGCCGGTCAGGAAGGCTGGAAGGCCGACTAGACAACGTTTAGTGACATTGTGACACATTATTTGACACTCGTGGCTAGCTCACCTTCCAGCCTTAATGGTCAGCCGACCTTCCCGCCTTCATGTCCAGTCGACCTTCCAACATTCTTGGCCGGCTAGCCATCCAACCTTCCTGGCTAAAAACGAGTGTACAAGTTGGAAGCTTGGAAGCTTCGACCAACCAGGAAGGTTGGAATCGGCCGGTCAGGAAGACTGGATTGTATCAATTCACATGCAGATTCCAACCTTTCTAATTGGTCGGCCTTCTGGCCTTCCTGGTAGGCCTGTTCCAACCTTCCAGACTCTTGGCCGGCCAAAGCTTCCAAGCTATTAATTTAGCAATAATGACATTGTTTTGGGTGCACAGTGTCTAATTATGTGCCACAATGTCATTTAACGTGACACGTCATCATGAAGTTAACGGAAAACACTATTTTAGACCATCTTGCATGATCAAGCAAGGAGCCAGAGATTATTTTGGAATTTTTACTTTTTCAAGGACTAAATTGCATGATCTTAAAAAATCAAGGACCATTTTTCTAGTTTACTCAGTTATTTACCAAAAGCAAGCCCTAAGAAGCATAAAGTAATATCCCGAACAAATTATATAATGTAACCCTATGGTCCTGTGTTTCTTCATTGAGGACATTGGAGGCCCTGCCTAGAGACATATAAATGGAAGATTAACAATCCCACTGCAAGGCATAACGAGCAAAAATACCATTACCGATTCTCTATTCTAACGCAATTAAGAGCATAATTGCGTGCAAACTCATGTGCTTTTCTTGCATCCAGTTTACATTAGCTTCTAGTTTGGTATCAGAACGTTGTAAATGTATTCGCAAAGAAAAATGCTAGCAAAACACTGACATATTCTTCTCAACACACTTCCTATGACTGGTTGAAAAACACATAAGTCTCATCACAATGGGAGTGAGACCCACATAATTTAGTAGAACATATATAAATTTTAACCTATCATAGAGTGTCAGATAGAGTGTCGGTAGCACTCCTGCACAACTTCAAAGCATTTTCCAAGATCCCTTAACAGAATGCGATCAATGAACGTGTCACCAAATTTACGATAAATTGGATAACTGAATGTTATTGATATTTTCCACGAGTTTTTTTGAAGTATCATAGAAAAATGATTCCTAACCAAGTTGAAACAAGATTATGTATAGAAAATAAGACATGCATATTTGACGTACTAAGTACTTAAATCAGTTAAATTTACATTAATGTTAGGTTTGGGGGTGGGGATAAATTATAATAGGGGTAAGAGATCAGATGAAAAAAATCACACCTTTGTTAGTCAAGACAGTGATACACAACAGGTATATAGATGAGCTGATATAAATCTTTCCTATAGACAGGTATTAGGTAGCTGGTACACAAATATACGAGGCATTTTTTTTTTTTTTACAAGAAAAACAATCATACATTGATCTAGCATCCTTTGCTTATACCCTTACATTGTTGATTCACAAAATCAGTCACATTGATTCACAAAAACACCTAAGATTTTTGTTTTAAACTTAAGGCCAGTTTGGATACACTTCTCCAAAAGAACTTCTAGGAGAGGAAAATACAAGGAATGAAGAAGGTAAATGAATTCACCTTCTTCCATAAGTTGAAATTAGTCTCTACACTTAACTTCTCCAAAAGCTCTCTCATTTAACTTCTCCATAAATAACTAATTTCAACTTATGGAAGAAGATGAATTCATTTTACCTTCTTTATTCATTGCATTTTCCTCTCCTAAAAGTACTTCTTCTGAAGTTTTATCCAAATTGGCCCTCAATCTGTTCTATGCTCTTATACCGTTTCTTTTTGGCGCCATGAACATCTTACTCTCAAAGATTGATGCAAATGTGTCATTTATAAAAAACATCTATACTTACTGAGTTTCAAGTCAGTGGTCAGAAAGGAAAGCTAAACAAAGGGTCCAAATGATTGCTCTTTTCCTGTGAGCTACTTCTTGATTTTCCAGTTATGGGATGTGCGAGGTCCGCTTGCAATGCCTTCATAGTAATGCGATTCGAGCTTTCCTTTATTCCAAGCTTTGACAAAATCTTTGAACAACTCACGTGCTGACTCAGACACAAGATCAGAGAAAAACACATTCTTCTCTTCTTTCAGCCAAGTAGCAAACTCGTTATTCTTTGCAAAATAGTCATCATTAGACAGTTCTTGGAATTCCTACATTTGAAATGACAAAGGTAAACCCTAAATACCAATGAACTTATAGATAGATAATTTCAACAATCATAGTTTCTGACTACCTAATGTAAATAACAAGATATTATTATATGACAATCAACATAAAATCATTTTCAGCTTTTCTGAATGTTACCAGTAGACATGGGGATGGACCATCTTAAAAGTTTCAAATTATTTTGAAAATTATACAGTAGCAAGTAGCAACTATTCTTCAAAATAAGAGAAACAAACACTCTTGGACTGTGGGGCATTGCAGAATGAAGCCATGAACTACATTTTGTGTTATTTTTCTACAGTTTTTTCTGTCTACTAAATTAAAAGCATTCATCGTTCATAAAAACAAATTCAGTAGAAAGGCAACAACGGTAAACATGGGGTTCAGAGAATTGAATTAAATAGAAATAAAAATTCATACATGTAATTGTTGAAAAAAATGTGTGACTGCACCCAAAAATGGATCTGACACAGAAATCCAGCATGACAATAATTGGTACAAGATTCTTTTACATGTAGCATTCTTAGTAATATTGGGAATATAACTCACCATATGACCATCACCTTTATTACGTTTACTTTTGTGCGTGTCATTTAACTTCTTCCCTGAAATAACAACAGAATGCAGATATATTTTGTCATGAGAATAATCCCATTCCAATGTGAAAAAAGTAGTAATGACTAGGATAATCATAATGGAGAAAGAACATATGCACATCTCTGCCTTGCATGTGTTACAAAAATCAAGTATTATACCAATTTAGAAAAGAAAACCTTTCAAAGGAAAATGTATATATTTTTTACCATTTACCAAGGCTAATTGTTTTATGGAAAACAACAAAGCAAGGAGAGAAGTATTTCACCAAAGTCTTTATTCTTAAAAACTGAAGACTGAAGCATTTTCAAGGAAAGATGGTGAAGTGCTATGAAAGCAATCTTAAGTGTCAGTTAAAATAATTTACAGCAACAGACAGCAATATTAGCCACAGTTGGTAAGCAATAGTAGCAACTAGCAGGTAATACGTGTTTTGATTTTATTTGACTCTTGCATCTTGAAGAGAAAATTCAGTAGACTATTGCACTGAATAATGGAAGTTGTAGATAAACTTCCCACAGCACTGTTTCCCTCAAAAGATGTAGATTCAAGGAATATCCAATATTATGGAAATTTGAAAAAAGTTCAAATGCTTATAATTTTTAATGTGGGACAAACCAAATACAGTATGGAAGGCATTGGAAAGACATATTTGGGGGAGATTTAGAGTTAAGAGAACATAGAAGGGGGAGAGAAGGACAAAAGAGGAAGAAAAAGGAGAATCAATGAAATTTCAATTCTAAATAATAGGCTGAAGAAATTAAAGATGAAATCCAAATTGATAGCCAAGAAATCCTAATTACTAAACACCCCAATTAACCGAAATTGTTGATAAAAGGGAAACCCACCAATCCCAAATTGCTAACCGAATTACAATATATCCCTAACCCATACAATTTACAAATGACATTACATAATCCTAAAAAACTTCATGTCTATGACTATATACTCAAATATATATCATCAATATTTCCAAAGAGAAAGATAGCAGTAAGTAACAAATTGAATCAGCTGTGAAATGGTGCAGGACGTGGATGTGATATGCATATATTGCCCCATTAAAGTAGGATATCTATTTTATAAACATGTTTCAGTTTAGGCACAATCAGAAGCATTCCTTTCATGTTATTCCATGTCTAATTGTCTATGACCCCAAGAGATTAGCCTAAATGAATTAATGTCATTTAAATTTGATGCTTGGAGATTTTATGTTATAGAACTGGAAAATGATTGCATAATGATTTGTAGCAGCTTCTTTACACACCTATTTATAAAAAAGAAAAATACATAAAATTGATTTTACATTCAAATTTACACACAAAATATCAGCAAGCCTTTAGGATTTTATCATTGAAGCCTTCACAGAGAACCACAATCTCTGCAATTAGTCTATGTAGCTTGCCATCTTGCTTCCTTGTAACAATAGATCAGGCTTACAAATCTCCTATGACCCTCCATATCAAATTGACTATTAATAAAGTCTTCACTTGCTCCTCTATTTAGAACAATTCAGTAAAGTAGAGACATGGTTCTAATCTTATATAGACAGTCACAACCTAAACCACTTTGAAAGCAACATTACCTACAGTAAGGTCAAAGTTACCATTCCATTGAATGTCTAGGTTGGATATTCTTATCATATTAGGCTATTCAAGATATAATACAAAGAAAACTACCAAGGTTGAACTTCGTTGTCCAAACCAGACAATCTACAGTTCAAAAAATGAATCAATGACTTCCAAGTCCTGCAGCTACTAAAGTGAAGCAAAGGGAAAAGGAAAAGAAAAAGAAAAAGAAATACAGTTTAATGCTTAAAAATATTGGCCAATTAAGAATCAAACCTAACTTAAAAAAAAAAAATCATGCTTACCCTTATCAGATTTTTCTTTGGAATACTTTTTGTCCTTCCTTTTCTCTTTCTTTTCCCTCTTCCGGTTCTTCTTTTCCTCATCCTCTACCGTTCTCTTCCTCTTGCTTCTCTTCTCATCTGTGAATTAAAACCACAATTAACAAATGTAATAATAACAATAATAAAAAACACGCACAACACACATACACAGAGACAAGGTTGTAAAAACAGCTTCATTTAGTAGCTCAGAAATAAAAAATAGAAAAAGATCCATTTTTTTTTCTAACCCATGAACTTTATTTGGTTTTCGCGACAGCGAAGAAGAAGAAAAGTGAAGCACCTTGTGATTCAGAGGATGAAGAATAAGTAGGTCGCTTGGATTTTCTATCGCTACCCATGAATGATGATTGCTTCCCACAGCGGCAGAGAATTTGCGAAGCAAGTAGTGCTCACAATCAATTTAAATAAAAATTTAAACGAATTGTGACTTTTTAAAACGAAACTATCTAAAGGGCTGTATTGGTTTAAGATTTTACGGATTTTAAAAGACTTTTTTAGGTAACAAAATTCATTGGTATTTAGTCAGGATTTTCTATCACTTAAAAATAATTCACTAGTATTCAATCTAGATTTTCAAGACTTTAAAAGAGTCTGTTAAAATCCATTGGTATTTGTTTGAGATTTCCTAGAACTTAAAAACAATTCATATGTATTAGAAAATATAAGAATTTTAAGGGATTCTTTTATTAGATGGATTTTGAGTGACTTTTTAGTAGTATCTATAAATACCAAATCCATCAAACAATCCCACCAAATCCATCAAACAATCCCACCCAAATTGAAAGGATTTCTGAACGTGACTTTTCAAGTGCTTCATTCCCCAACAAACACAGAGTCACGGAACCTTTCTTTCTCTCTCATCTCTTCCCCCAACAAGCACCGAGTCACAGACTCACCGATCTTCCGAATCTCTTTCGTCTTGGTTTATGAGGTACATTTCCTGAATATGTGGATGAACGAGAAGACGGTAATGTTTGGAGGACTAGTATAGCTATGAATATGTGGATGAACCCTATTTAGGAGGACACAATATTATGGTGAATTAACTAATAACTGTATTATTTTTACTTTTATTTATCCCGACTTTTTTTTAATTATTTTTGTGTCTTTGACCCTTTTTTAAATTTGAATGTATGCAAAAGAATCTTGAATTCTTATCATATGTAAGAACTTCACGAAGTCATGCAGAGTCTATAAAGTCCTATAGAGTCCACAAAGTCCCCCAGAGTCTATGATACAAATCCATTAAAATCCTAACTTAAAATTCTTGAAATTCTTGCAGAATCCTTAAAGTCATGAAAATCCTATAAAGTCTTTTAAAAATCTAAAGACTTTTTTCAGCTAAGAAAGTCTTTTAAAATCCTAAACCAATTTCATGAAGCATTTATTATTTTTTTTAACTTTTTACATTATTTTTTACACTTTTATTTACACTTAATTTTTTTTATATTTTTATCTTTTTTTTTCTCATCATATCAATTAACACATTTTTCATTTTTTTTATCTCTTCATTTTATTTTTCTTTCTATCTTTCTTCTAACATTTTCAAAAAAACTTTTTCCTATCTTTTTAATGGCGATGTATGCTATGGTTTTCTAGGTCTACTGTTAAATAGTAAAACCATATAAAAGGTTTAGATTCAGTGAATAAAATTTGGTGAAAGTTAAAAATATACGCGTGTTGAAAGGGATGTATCTTACACCCTTCAAAAAAATCTAAAGAAATTTATTCATGTTTATTAGGGTGGAAATTTAAATTTATGAGTAAACCCCCATATCAGTTCTTGAGTTTATTAGCGTTATGTACTTTAGTTCATAAGATTTCAAAAAGTATCCGTTAATCCATCACATTTATTTCCGTCATTCATTTTAGTTCAAAATGGTTGACAACATTAATTGAGTGCTGACGTGTCACGTTAAGTAATACTGTGGATTCAAATTACCCTATAATATTAAAAATATCCACTTTAGTCCCCGAAATGGTCTTGTGTATGGAAATGCAAGTTCTTAATAACATTATGAAGAACAGAAAGTCCTAGCTCCTATTGACAATATCAAACATAGAAATGTTTAGTTTTAAGTTTGTTATTTACCAATATTCCTTGAGAATTAGTTGAAATTATCCTTACCAAATCCAATGCCTTAAGTGATATATATGCTAATCTAAAAAGCAAAGTTATATAATTTCTACATCTCTTAATAAGCAGCAAATTTAACACCGAAACAACTTAAAGATGGTAAAACTTAGCTACAGATCCTTTTCTCCAATTGCAATTTCTTAAATGTGACAATCACGTTTGATGAAAGGAAAGTCTTCTCCTTATAGCTTCTTCTCTAGTATCAAGCACCACACCAACAAAGAACATCTTATATGGCATGGGTCTGACCACAACATCAGATGGTGCGCGACACACCTCTTCATCAACTTGCTCTTGTACCTTTTCTGTTGAGGCTTCTTCAATATTGTTGGAGCCTCCTGCTCCTTTGGATTTTCTAGGTTAGAAGAAGGTGCTTCTTGACCCAATTCAGCAAATGGAAGTGGTTCACTAATCACTTTTTCTAGTGTAGGCTCTTGAGAGGCAAAAACACTCTAGCAATCTGGTCAACTTCAACTCTTTTTCCTTCCTCTCCTTCTTGTTCCTTCTCTCTCTGTGCTTCCTCTTCATCTTCCTTGGCTAAGGCCTCAGCCAGGCGCCTGTCATATTCAATTTCTTTAGCAGTTTGAATCTTAGGCTTCCTAGATAGCCTTTTCCTTCTTGGCATAGACTCAAGTGGTACAAATGCTTGAGTAACACTCGCCTCAGTCTGCGGTACTACTGGATCAGACTCAGGAGTGGGTTTGATATTAATTGCCACTTCATGAATTAAATAGGTAAAACATAAGAAGGGGGTAGAATTGTGTTTCCTTCAAAACTCACAATTACAACACAAGTTCACGAAAGACATTTGCACAAAACTTCATACTTGGTCTGAAGTAGTTTTATCAGAGTCTGAAATTTTTTAGACTCACGTAAAAATGGTTTTCACAACTAGGTTTTGAATAGAAGCTTTAAGATAATACAAGTTTAAACCATGTTAGATAAAATATGTAAAGCAAGATAAAGATCAAAAGATCACACAGAGGTTTATCCTGGTTCACACCAACCACAGTGCTACGTCCAGTCCGTAACACAATTATGATTTTTCACTATTCCAAGGTAGCTTACACAAGTATTCTTCACTACCTCTTTAGGCTTTACAAGATATTCTTCAACAGCCTTCCTAATATGAATCCAGTCGGGTAAAATTTTGTTGATAGAGTTCCTACACCTGGACAGCTGAAAAGAAATTCCAGAACCTCTTCGACTATTGACTTTTCAATTCTGTAACGTTTCTTTTAATAGGCATTAATGTAACATTCAATTATTTATATGTGGTAATTTCATGATAGTGGGTTATTTAATTTTGTTGAGTCTCAAAAATATTATTAAGAAATTAATAATTGAGTCTCACTTTCCAAGTTTTAATGAATAACAAATTTGGTTATATAACACTTATGCAAAAATGCCTATGCTATTTAACATGTGTTCTGATTTCAGCAAGTTGGCCTTCTTGGATGCGATTCAAAATGGAAGCACAAAAGGAGAAATGTAGTTATGCAGCAGTCGCAGAAGTCAGAACAGTACTACAACCTAGTACGGTAACAGTGGTTATGTCTCAACGAGATAAAATGCATTTAATGCTATCTCTCAACGGACTTCTCAACGACATTCTTCAAGCTGAGTGGCTTGGTAGGACAAAGAATACTTATTGTTAGAGCCAGGAGTGGCTTGGTAGGACAAAGAATACTTATTGTTAGAGCTAGGAGTGGCTTGGTAGGAAAAAGAATACTTGTTGTTAGTGCCAGGAGTGGCTTGGTAGGACAAAGAATACTTGTTGTTAGAGCTAGGAGTGGCTTGGTAGGACAAAGAATACTTGTTGTTAGAGCCAGGAGTGGCTTGGTAGAACAAAGAATAGTTGTTGTGTAGAACCTGAAGAGGCTTGAAGAACAAAAGAATACTTGTAATCTTTGAGATTAAGAGAAAATCCAGTAGGTTGTTGGCACTGGGACTAGGGGTAGCTCACGGGTTGTGTGAGTGAACCAGGATAACTGGCTGAGTGCTCTTCTATCCCTTATCTTTGTATATTCAGTTTATTCTAACAAGAAGAGGAAATTTGAACTAAGTTTTTATAAGCAGTTTTGTGAAAATATCTTTACGAAAAGTTTGTAGCAAAACTCTATCTGAAATCGTTAGAAGAAGAACAATGCTTCAGACAGAGTCTGAGTTACTGTCTGAAAGCCCTTTAAACTTCGTTTTACGAAAGATTTCCATAAAAACGCTAAGTTTATAAAAAAATCTATTCAACCCCCTTTCTAGTGTTTTCCTATGTGTTTCTACAAAACTTTTACAACATTAAGTGGCCTAGTTGTTTTAGGCTTCCCAACGATGCAACCTTTTTCAGATTCACCTCTCCCTTCATCAAAATTATTTTTCATGAGCCTGAGGGTGATCTGGTAGAGGAGAATGTTGCTCTGAGGAAGAAATTAGAAGACGTGGGAGAGAGCCCAAACTGAGATGGAAGCTTCTCATACCAATCTTATACAGAGACAAGATCAGTTATTGGAGCAAACTACAAAGATTGGGGCAGATAATGAAGACTACAAAAGAGATGTCTTGTTTGAAATTACAAAGACTAAGGACTCTCTTTTGGAAGCAATTAGGGAAGATCTATTGAAAAAGTGAATGTCTCTGTCTATTATGTTTTCTAACACTTCTTCATAATATGAGTTTTCAGAACATCTCTTGTGTTTATATAATTCTGTTCTTATAAAATGTTTACTCTGATGCATTTATTTTCCAAGTATTGCTCTGATTTCTAAATATGCTTTCATACTCCATTTTGTTAGAACCATAGGAAACACTAGAATGGGGTTGAATAGTGTTTTATAATTCTTTACAGATTTTTATGAAAACCTTTAAAACAAGCAAACTATTTGTGAAAAAATATTTGAGCAACCTTCCGAAACTGGTAACTTCAACAACTTGCTGATTGATAAGTGCCAATTATATGATATATTCTTGTATTTTTATTGCACTTATCAACGGTAAAATGGTAATTTATGCCCCAAAATAATCCCTTTTTATTAATAATTGTAATAATTGTGTTTATTC